>PVKM010023610.1:0-21048 GCA_004027735.1 Carollia perspicillata | reverse complement strand
CTTTCTCCTTCCCTTCCCCCCTCTCTAAAAATAAATAAATAAAATATTTAAAAAAAAAAAAAAAAAGAAGACACATTCATCCAGACTGGTAGGGGCGGAGATGGGCAGTTGGGTGGAGAGGACTCACGGCAAGGTGGTGGCTGGCAGACCCAGCAAGGTGTTGGCTGGTGGAGTGGGAGGTCCCGCATTCAAGTGCAGACAAACTAGGAGGAACAACTGGGGAGCGAGATAGACTCACAACTCAGGGTTCCAGCACAGGGAAATAAAGCCTTAAGTGTATGACTGAAAACACCTGTGAGGGTTGAGGCAGCCCCAGGAGAAACTCCCAGCCTCACAGGAGAGTTCATTGGAGAGACCCACAGGGTCCTAGAATGTACACAAGCCCACCCACTGGGAATCAACACCAGAAGGGCCCAATTTGGTTGTGGGTAGCAGGGGAAGTGACTGAAAATGGCAGAGGGCAGAGCAAGTGGCATTGTTCCCTCTTGGACTCTTCCCCCACATACAGCATCACAATGCAGCAATGTGGGTTGCCTCGCCCTAGTGAACACCCGGGACTCCACCCCTTACTATGTAACAGGTGCGCTGAGACAAAAAAAGAAATGGTCCCAATGAAAGAATAGATGAAAGCTCCAGAAAAAGTACAACTAAATGATGAAGAGAAAGACAACCTATCAGATGCACAGTTCAAAGCACTGGTAATCAGGATGCTCACAGAAGTGGTTGAGTATAGTCGCAAATTAGATGAAAAAATGAAAACTATGCTAAGCAAAATAAAAGAAACTGTACAGGGAAACAACAGTGAAAGGAAGGAAACAGGGACTCAGATCAATGGTGTGGACCAGAAGGAAGAAATAAACATTCACCTAGAAAAGAATGAAGAAACAAGAGTTTAAAAAAAATGAAGAGAGGCTTAGGAACCTCCAGGACATCTTTAAACATTCCAACATCTGAATCATAAGGGTACCAGAAAGAGATGAGGAAGAACAAGAAACTGAAAACTTATTTGAACAAATAATGACTGAAGGAGAGACTTTCCCAATCTGGCAAAGGAAATAGACTTCCAGAAAGTCCAGGAAGCTCAGAGAGTCCCAAAGAAGTTGGACCCAAGGAGGAACACACCAAGGCACATCATAATTACATTAGCCAAAATTAAAATGAAGGAGAGAATCATAGAAACAGCAAGAGAAAAGGAGGCAGTTACCTACAAAGGAGTTCCCATAAGACTGTCAGCTAATTTCTCAAAAGAAACCATCCAGGCAAGAAGGGGCCGGAAAGAAGTATTCCAAGTCATGAAAGGCAAGGATCTACATCCAAGATTACTCTATACAGCAAAGCTACAATTTAGAATGGAAGGACAGATAAAGTTCTTCCCATGTAAGGTCAAGTTCAAGGAGTTCATCATCACCAAGCCCTTACTATATGAAATGTTAAAGGGACTTCTCTAAGAAAAAGAAGATAAAAAATATGAACAGTAAAATGACAGCAAACTCACAGCTATTAACAACCACACCTAAAACAAAAACAAAAGCAAACTAAGCCAACAACCAGAACAGGAACAAAATCACAGAACTGGAGATCATGGGGAGGGTTATCAGCAGGGGAATGGGCAGGAGAGGGGGAAAAGGAACAGAGAATAAGTAGCATAGACAGTGGATAGAAAATAGACAGGGGGAGGTTAAGAATACTATGGGAAATACAGAAGCCAAAGAACTTATATGTATGACCCATGGACATGAACAAAGGGGAGTAATAAAGGGGGGGAAATGGGACAACTGTAATAGCATAACTAATAAAATATATTTTAAAAAGAACAAGTCAAAAAGTAATATTAAAAGAAAAGAAGAGATAAATAAAATGTGAGATAATACAACTTGGTGGTTAAAAGTCCACTTCGGGTGAGTTGATGAATTTACTAAAAACCTCCATCTCTTCACCTGTCAAATAGGAATAACATTAGTACCTATTTCATATATATTAAATATTTAAAAAACTGGTTATCATTATTACTATAATCATTATAATTCTAACTATACTACACAAAATAAAATCTTAAGCAGCTCTGACTACTGAGCTGGGTCCCCAAGCCGTATGAGAATGCTGGAAGTCAGGTCTGGGGCTGTCGTCTGGGGCCTGTCCAGGGCACTTTGTGCTTTGGGAAGACATTTGCCCAGAGACCTACTGCTTTTGAGGAATTTTGGAAAGAAGAGGAGGGTGGAGGTCAGGAGAGAAAAAGAAAATTAGCAATAGCATTTTTCAATCAGGTTAATTATCTTTCTAAGACACTGTTGTCTCTACTGATGTGTCAGTACAGTAAGTTTGGATGTTTATTTTGCAGAAGAAAATGGATACCTTTCTACAGATGTGGATGCCGAGGTAGAGGCTGCAGACTGGCTGAGCTGGAAACTGTGATTCCATGAGAGTGATAGGAGCTGGGCCAAAAGTTCAATCTCAGTCTGGTTCAAGATTCAAAAGAACATAAGCACCTCATGTTCACTGCAGCATAATTTACAATTGCCAGTATATGGAAGCAACTCAAGTGCCCGTCAGTAGACAAGTGGATAGCAAAGCCATGGTACATACACAATGGATTACTACCCGGCCGTCAAAAAGAATGAAATTTTACCTTTTTGTGACAACATGTATGGACCTAGAAGGTATCAGGCTAAGTGGAATAAGTCATATGATTTCACTTATATGTGGAATCTGAAGAATGTTATAAATGAACAAAATAGAAACAGACTCGTAGATACAAAGAACAGACTGATGGTTGACTAAGGGGAGGTGAATTGAGGGGCTGTGTGAAAAAGTGAAGGGATTAAGAAGTACAGATTGGTAGTTACAAAATAGTCACAGGGATGTAAAGTACAGCATAGGGAATATAGTCAATAATATTGTAATAACTATGTATGGCATCAGGTGGGTACTGGAAATTTTGGGGAAAACACTTTGTAAAGGATGTGATTGTCTAACCACTGTGCTATACCTATAAAACTAATACAGAATAATATTGAATGTAGACTATAATTGAAAAACAAAGATCTTCCAGGATATGTGTATTAAATACAGATGCTAAAACAGTATCAATCAATGATTCTCACTGGACACTGCTCATGAACTTCCATGGAACCTGTATAACTTAGTAAGCTTGAAAGCATATACCCTAAAGGAAGATAAAGTCATACAAAGCTTAACGGAAAAGGCTTCAAATTAATTGCCCTCTGAAATTATTTTGGATCATACAACTGAAATGTCAAAATGCTACAGATCTTTTAAAAAGCAATTACTAATTGTTTATTAATAGAGTCTGGATAAATTATTTTGCACGGTTGTTCCTAATTGAAGTATGCAAACAAAGTGGAAGGACTTTGATTCTTCTGATACATATTTTGAGCAGAAGGGATGGAGATGCTGTAGTTTTGAAAGGGTCTGACTGAGAGCATTCTCATACCAAGAGCATTTACATGCCACGCTTATGTTCTGGTTTGGTCCAGCAGTCCTTCCTCACAGAGCTACCTACAGTATCAGAGGGTCAAAGTTTATTTTGGATTGAATAAAAATGAGGCATGTGAGAAGCTTATACATACAAACTTTTTTAAAATGCGGGAACCACAGTCTTTTCCATTTCCTTTTTAAAACTGAAGACTGGGAAACTCATCAAGGAGACAAACTCATTCATTTTAAACATGTTATATAACAGGCTTGTGAGATCAGGAAATGAAATGGAAAAGCCATTTCTGCCATCGGGCTTAGCAGGCTGTGGTGGGGTTTACCCTTCACTCTGTGCACTTGAGGGTCATCAGCCTCGTGTGGCTTTACCTTCAAAAACCTTATTCTGTCTACTTGTACTTGCTACATCATATCTGGATACTTGCAAGGTTGTTGCATAATCATTTGTAGAAATTCATAGCCTTTATCAAATTACAGAAAGTGGTCTAATCACTGGCATACATTATTCAGAGCTTTTGCAAAGCTATACTTTACATTTTCAATTATGCTAAAATAGTTTTCCAAGGAATCAAACATATGTTTTCCTGTCTCCTTTTCACATCCATTATTTACACATGTAGAGACTTCCAGAATATGTATTTTCATACCATAAAGGAGATTATTATGTGAAGAGGCATCCAGTCCAATTAGCCCTGATGCCATTAAATTAGGCAGATATTTCTTTTGTGGCATATTATATGTACAGTCTGGTGGAATGACACATGCCTCATTTGTCTAACTCGATGTAGTCTTCATTTGGTTTCAGTTACATTTTCATGACTAAATTGGACAAAAGTCACGCTCTTCCCCCCTTTGTTTCTCATGTTTCCTATTGACTCCACTCCTCCAACCTTTTTGTGAGAGATGAAAGTCAAAATGCATACACGGAGAGTGCAGCACTGTTCCAATTTGTTTGAGTTCTTAAGTAAAACCATTCACTCCAGGGTTCACCATAAAGTGAAGCAAAATCCCCAAATAAGCTTTGGCAATGTAGTCATCAGGAAATTCCTATGGAAGGAAGTCTAATATCTGTGCTGATGAATGGGATGCAGGCCTTTTCAGAGAGTTGAAGTAGGATTCTTGGAATACAGTAAGTGGTTAATATATGGTTTGTTATACTAAAATTTTGGGGGAGGGCAAGAACATTTAACATGAGTTCTACCCTCTTGACACTTTTTTAAGTGCACAGGTCAGTATTGTTAACTATACACACAATATTGTACAAGAATTTACTCATCTTAGGAAACTGAAACTTTTATTGAACTAAAGTATTGGTGTCTCCTGAAGAGCTGCTCATTACTACAGAGAAAGCAGGTTTGGGGAGAAAGAAATGTGGGAGTTTATAGCATGAGAATGCTGGCATCATCCCACGGGTTCATTTTGAAGAAAGGAAAAAAGATAATTGGAAAACAGAGAATTTCAAAGTTTTTCATTTGATAGTGAATGTGGACAAAACATGTACAGAGGCTTGGGTTCTAAGTATCTTTATCATCTTTCCTTTAAAATATTAACATTCTTTCACCAGTTAGCACTTAATACTCTACTTGGAAGAAGACAAATATTATTCTTGGCTCCAATAAGATGTGCTATTCCCCAAAGTCAAACAAGAATTATCAATACAATAATGATAAGAATGTGTGTTTCACTCACATATAGGTAGATATAAGATTCATCCATGCTATTACATATAGCTGAGTTTTGTTCATATTCATTACTACATCATATTCCTGTGAGAACATAGCAAATTTACTTTTACTACCAATGATGGATATATGGATTGTCTTTAATTTTGGCTATGATGAATAGTGCTGCAATGGACTCTCATAAATAGGCTTCATGGTGCACACGTGCATGCATTGCTGTTGGTTATGTACCTAGTAGTGGATTTGCAAGGTCATTAGGTTTGCCTCTATTCAACTCACTAGATAACGTTGAAAAGTTCTCTTGAGTGGTTGTACCAACTTATACTTCCACTAGTAGTGGTAAGCATTCCCATTGTTTCACAGCCTTGCAAGAACTTTGTATTATCAGTCTTTTATATTTTACTTATTCTTCTGGGTATTTAGAGATATTTTATTGTCTTAAATTTGAATTTTCCTGGTGAATAATGGAATTGAGTACTTTTTCACTTGTTTATTGGGCATTTGGAGGTCCTCTTTATTTAAGTGCCTGTTCAAGTCTCTTGCTCATTCTCCTGTTGGATATTATGACTTTTTTCTTATTGACTTATAGGAATTCTTTCTGTATCCTGAATACGAGCCCTTTGTCAGTTATAACTGATATACCTATCTTCTTCTACCCTAAGGCTTGCCTTTCACTTTCTTAATGGTGACTTTTGATGAACAGAAGTTCTTATCCTTCAAGTTGTCAGTATGTCAGTCTTTTACTTTATAGTTTTTTTCTTTTTGGTATTCTAATTAAAAATATTCCTTACCCCAAAGTCATGAATATATTGCTCTCTATGTTTCAAAAGTTTTATCATTTTGCCTTTTGCACTAGGTTGACAATTCACTTGGAATTTACTTTTGTGAATATGGTATGAGACCTTAAATTTTCTTATCGTCTAATAAGACCCAGCATCTTCTATTGAAAATATCATCACTAAACCACTGCTCCATAGTTCTGCTTCATCATAATCAACTGCCTATAAATGTGCAGGGCTGTTTCTGCATATTATATCTTGTTCTATGGGTCAATTTGTCCATCCTTAAGCTATTTCTATTATTACATCGTGTCAGTTGCTAAATATTAATGACTGGAAGAGTAAGGCTTCCTCATACCTTGTTATATCCCTGTAGTATCTTTACCATCTTAGTCCCTTTCATCTCTATGTGCGTTTTAGAATTCACTTGCTTATTTCTATCACACACACATAAAAAGCCCTGAAAATTTATGAGATTGCACTGATTCTTTAGTTTCATTTAGCAAGAAGTAATAGCTTTAAAATAGTCCTCAAATTAATGAACATGCTAAATTCTTTATTTCTTCCAGTAGTGTATGTAGAAGTCACATACAACTTTTGTTAGAGTTATTTCTACGTATTTGATTTTTTGTATTTTATGCTACTGTGCATAAATTTAAAAATTTTCATTTTCTATTTGTGGCTAAAATATAAAAATTAGTTAATTTTTAAACTTCTACTTTCTATTCATTGACCTTAAGAAGATTATTTATTATTTCTAATACTTTATATGTAGATAAAAATTTTTTCTATGTAAACAATAATATCTATAAATAATAAATTTTGTTTCTTCCTTTTTAATTGTATACTTTTAATTTGTTTTTCTTGATTTATTTCACTGGGTAGGAATATCACATAATGATTAGGAGTAGTATAGTATATACCTGTTTCCTTCTCAATCTCATCATTTTGCCATTAAGCATGTTTGCCATAGGTTGTTTTTGTTTTTTGTATATAGTCTTTTATCAAATCAAGACAGTTTCTATTTCTAACTTGTTAGGAATATTTATCATGAATGGATATTAAACATTACAAAAAGATTTTTCTATACATTACAGAGATATATGGGCTTGGCGTTTTGGGGGGACTTTGTATTCTTCTAATGTGGTAAATTATATTGTAATTGTTTTTAAAATTACATTTTATTGATTATACCATTAAAGTTTTCCAAATTTTTCCCACTTTTTCCCGCTTGACCCAGCACCACCCACTCCCTCAGGCCATCCCCCCACCATTGTTCATGTCCATAAGTTCTTCGGCTACTCCATTTCCTATGCTGTACTTCACATCCCCATGGCTATTCTGTAACTACCTATTTGTACTTCTTAATCCCCTCACCTCTTCATCCATGCCCCCACACACCCCTCCCATCTGGCAACCATAAAATGTTCTACATGCCCATGATTCTGTTTCTGTTCTTGTTTGCTTAGTTTGTTTTTTAGATACAATTGTTGATAGCTCTGTATTTATTGCCATTTTATTCTTCACAGTTTCGAGCTTCTTTTTCTTAAATAAATGCCTTTAACATTTCATATAATAATGGTCTTGTCTGGAAGCTCTTTATCTGCCCTTCAATTCTAAATGACCTTGCTGGTAGAGCAATCTTGGCTGTAGGTCCCTGCTTTTCATTACTTGGATTATTTCTTGCCAATCCCTTCTAGCCTGCAAAGTTTCTTTTGAGAAATCAGCTGACAGTTGATTTATGGGAGCTCCCCTGTAGGTAACTAACTGCTTTTCTCTTGCTGCTTTTAAGATTCTCTCTTTATCTTTAACCTTTGGCATTTTAATTATGATACATCTTGGAGTGGGCCTCTTTGCATTCACCTTGTTTGGGACTCTCTGTGCTCCCTGCACTTGCATGTCTATTCCCTTCACCAAATTAGGGAATTTTTCTTTTATTATTTTTTCAAATAGATTTCCATTCTTGCTTTCTCTTCTCCTTCTGGCATCCCTATGACTCTAATGTTGGTACATTTGAAGTTGTCCCAGAGGCTTCTTACCCTATTGTCATTCATGTGGATTCTTTTTTCTTCTTGTTGTTCTGATTGGTTGTTTTTTTTTTAGCTTCCTTATTTTCCAAATCATTGATTTGATTCTCAGCTTCATTCACTCTACTATTGTTTCTCTGCAAATTGTTCTTTATTTCAATTAGTGAATACTTCCTTTCTGACTGGATCTTTTTATGCTTTTGAGATCCTCACTAAATTTCCTGAACATCTTTATAACCAGTGTTTTGAACTCTGCATCTGATAGATTGTTTATCTCCATTTTGTTTAGTTCTTTTTCTGCAGTTTTTATCTGCTGTTTTATTTCAGCCACGTGTTTGCGTCTCCTCATTTTGGCAGGCACCCTGTGTTTGTTTCTATGTATTAGGTAGAGCTGGTATGATGCCCTGCCTTGGTAGTGTGTCCTAATGTTGTAGGTGTCCTGGAGGGTCCACTCGCACAGCTTCCCCTGGATACTTGAGGTGCATACTTTATGTGGGCTGAGTACACCCTCCTCTTGTATTTGAGCCTTGACTGCTGTTAGCAAGTCAATGGGAGGAATTTACCCAAACCAGCAAGTTGCAAGGACTGGCTGTGACCACTGATCACAACCTCTGCACTCCACAGAGGATCAGCTGTGCAGGAGCATGATGATAGTGCTCTGGGGTAGTCTGGGTCATTGCAGTAGTCTGGGTTTGCAGGCTCTGGGGTATCCTAGGTCATTGTTGCAGGCCAAGGTCAGCCCCCATCTATATTTTGTCTGGTGCCACCCTGTTGAGCTACTAAGTAATCTGAGATGGCTGCTACTCGTGCTGGGCTTGAAGATTCCCAGGCAAAGCCAAGCTGTGAATCTAGGCTGGCTGTTGCCACTGCTGGGCCTGAGGCCACTTAGCAAAGGGTATGGAGTCTGTGGGCTTGCTGTACCCATTTTGCATATGAACAGCCATTCATATGGAAAAATCACCATTAACAGCTTGGGTGGGCCTGTTGGAAACCACTCTGCCTGGTTTCAGGAGTTGTAACCACCCCCCATGGCTAAGGCTGAGTGAGAGACCTCTGGACTGTGAGCCACTGAAAAAACAAAGCTTATCTCCCTGGCAAGAGTGCTGCTTCTGCCATCTCTAGCTCCAGTGCTTGGTCGGTTAGTCAGAGACTATGGATAAGACCTCTCAGAGGAGAGGCAACCCAAACCAGACATGATCATGTGGGAGGCCATCAACGTAGGACTCGGGGACTGCAGCAAAGAGAGGGCGAAGAACCCTCAACCCCCCAGCTATTTTGAAATAGCCCGAGTCCCCTTTCCATCTGGGAGAAGCACTTCCTGGCTCTAATCCACTTAAGCCTGAATCTATGATGGGAAGGGGGTGCAGCCCTCTGCCGGCTAGAGCAGGTTGTGGGGTGATCGGGCGTAAGAAAGAATTAGTAAAATCCTGTGAAGCCTGTTTTGCTCTCATTCATATGATAAGAGTGCTCTCATTCATATGATAAGAGTCCGGGCAGGAAATGAGTATATCTCCTAAAGTTTTACAACCCTGTTACCTGACAGACACTGACTCAAAATAGGCCCTCAGAGTTCTTTGTTATCTATGGTTTGACCCTTACTGCCTGGCAATGATTAATGAGCTTTACCTATATTTCTGTGCAAAACAAACCCAATAAAAGCCCATTGAGGAAAAGGCTCTTGGCTTTTCTCCTTTGAGAGATTGACCACCTTTCCTCCCCAAGCAGATCGTGTCTTGGTAGCATTATCTTCATCTGTGGTGGCCGGCGGGGCTCTGTGGGCAAAGCCCCCCTCCACAGGTGGGCCCTTAAATTGGGTAGGACAGAGTCTCAGGGGATCTCCAGAGCAGGGCAAACCGTGTTAGCCAGGTTGATGGAGTCTCAGATATGGCACCTGCCTGTTGGCTCTGTGGCTGTGTGATTGGAGGGTTCAGAAACAAGACAATGGCCTCTGCCCATTTTTATGTCTAAGAGAAATCTGTCTCCCAGCTCTTGCCTTGATGCCAGACACTTCAGTTCCTCCCTGTATGCCACTGGTGTCTTTAAAGCTGATACCTCGGTGCTGAAGCTCAGAGGGAATGAGTCTCAGTAAGTTTGTGTGTGGGTTTCTTAAGGGACACTGTTTGGAACTCCTAAAGTTTCTTTCACCAACTCAATTCCCACTGGTTTTGCAGCCAGAAGTCATGGGGACTTACTTTCCTGGCACTGGAACCCTGGGCTTGGGGGCCTGGTGTGGGGTTAAGTCTCTTCCCAAATTTTAATCCACCACATGTGAATGTGGGACCAATGCATTTCATAACTCTGCCCCTTCTACCAATCTGGACGGATTTGGTTTCTTTAATTCTGTAGTTGTCAGACTTCTATTCAACTCAATTTCTGATAGTTCTGAGTGATGGTTGTTTTATAGTTCAGTAGTAATTTTGGTGTGGTTGTATAAAGAGGCGAGCTGTGTTTACCTGAATGGAAGTCATTAATGGTTATAGATTTTTTTAATGTTATATCCATCTTGCAATTCTGTAAATCTAATTTGGTCATGATGTAGAATTCTTTTTATAGACTATTAGATTCTGTTTACTGCAATATTTGCTGCAGTATTTTGTCTAGGATTTTTTAAAATCTAAGTCATAAGCGAAATTGGCCTATGGTTTTTCTTTTTTGCAATATTGCTGTCAGGTTTTGGTGGCCCGTTTACATAGACCTCCTAGCAGAGTGTTCTCAAGCTTCTTCTGGCTTAAAGAAGTAAGCTCCCATGGAATAAATGGTCCACATGTCAAGGAACTACAGGAATCCTCTAGGTACTGATGTTGGTCACAAGCAAGAAAATGATGCTTCAGTCCAACGGTGCAAAGAAATTAATTCTTCCAACAATCTGTGAGTGCTCAGGATTGGATCTTTCTCTCTTCAAACATTCAGCTGAGGACACAGGCCAGATGATACCTTGATTGAAACCTTGTAAGATCCTGAGCAGAGAACTCAGAGAAACTGTCCATAGACACCTATCCTATAGAAATTATGAGATAATAAATATATACTATTTAATCTTCTAACTTTGTAGTGATTTCTTATGTAGCAATAGAAAATGAATACACTTTTGTGTCTTCTGACATGTCCTTTCATTATTTGAGCACTTCTTTATTTTATGGCCCGAAAAGCTATTCCAGGTTCAGCTTGTACATTCTCTGAGTAAAACTCAAATAAACCATTTTCTCCCCTCAAAGAACCCTGGTTCCTTTTAGTGGATAATGGAATTTAGAAAATAAGGCCTTGGTGCTAGATATACTCAATGCTACTGGAGTATCTGTTTCCCAGACCTTCTCATTGAGCAAAACTAGAGAATGTGTGTTATTGTGATATGCGTGCATTCACATTTATATCTACATTTATTTCTCTATCCATCTATACTGTATTGAAAAACATGAGCTCACACTGAAACCCCACTTCTAATTGAGCACCAGAGGGTTTATTCTACTTTTCTCTTTTTCCACATTTGTAACTCCCTTCTCTAACATATTAAACATGGTTCCCATCTTTAATATGTTTACTTATTGGATAAATTCCTTGTGTACGTGCCCAGTCTCCCATCATCTTTACCATTCTCCACTTCACAGATGCCTTCCTCACCCTGCCCTGTCTCCATCACCCAGCTGGCTGAACCAATGCCCCATCACCCTCACAAACACCTATTTTGCTAGGCCCTACCTAATGGATTATGAACCAAATTATTCAAGAAGGAAGGGACATCTATTTTTGATTGAGCACCAGATATTGTATATGCAAAATTATAGAAATAATGTGAAGCCTGGAATAAATCTCTATTCCCACAGAGAGAATTTGCATAGTTGCAGGTAGGTAGGAGCCCTATGAATACCACTTCACCTTAATAAAAACTTGTAATTGAGGTTATTTGAAACTAGGCTTCTCTTACTATAAAGACCTGCTTCAAGTTGACCTTAACTCCTAGTTTCTAACCCTAGTTTCTTCTCCCTTTGGAAGTCCTTGAACTCTGATTTTTGTCCTCCTAACTCCATGAGGCTGACAAAAGCTCTGCTGGGCTTCTCCATCTCTCGGCTACCTCTTCCAGGATTGGAAGCAATTCCTAGAGGAAGACGGGCCCCAAAAGCCATGCTCTCTGCATTTGTTTCTTTCAGAGATTCCCCCTGTAGATCTCCACTACCTGTTAACTCACTAATGTATCCAATCAATATTTTAAAGTATGTTTTGTCTAGGCGTTTGAAGTAGTTGCCTAGCTGTTATCACTATGATGGGGGGAAGGGCTCAACTGAAGGTATCTAGTTTGTCATTACCAAGAGAAAAGTCACCTATTGGTAACTTCTTATTTTTAAACTAGCACATAGTCAATACTTACTGCATTCTTCGCACCACTTAAGCACTTCATATGTGTTATCTCACTTAATTTTACAACCACTTTATGAGATAGGTACTATTATGATCTCATTTCACAGTTGAGGGATCTAAAGTTTAGTGGGATTCGGTAGTTTGCCCAAGGTCACACAGCAGTGAGCGGAAGTCAGCTCAGGTGTGTCTGACTCCAAAGCTTAGGATCTGAAACACTAGGCTATGGTGTTTCCCACCGTTAAACATCACAGCCTAGAAACCAAGCACCCTGTAGGGAGAGTGTTAGTTATTAGTCTGTTAAGACCATTTTGAAAGGGAAGAAGAAAACAGAGACATTTTCTTTAGTTGCTTAAATGACCCCGAGGCAGGGCCAAAAACAGCTCTCAAGTTTGGGCACAGAGTACCACATTTATCTTCCTGTTAGCCAGACTAGAACTGTGATGGATTTAAAGTTAAATTAAAAGACTTAAACGGGGAGGGAAAAAATGCCAACCTAAACTACCTGTGTATTCTTTGTGGCGTAAATTAACTCATAGCTCAGGAGATTGAGTGCCCTCCCCCCATGTTGAAGCTCAGTCAGCTCACACGAAACTGTGCACCGTGACTGGATGTTATAGAGGCAGACCAGCGAACTGTGTCTCGCTGATGCATCTGGACCGGAAACCTGAAGTATGGTTTTCTTTTCTCAAAAGAAGAAATCCCAGCCACAGATGTTTTTGTTTTTCTTCTCAGGGCCTGGTGGATGAAAACATAGGGCCTTGCAGGATTGCAGGTAGCACTGCTCACGAGAGTGGGAGCACATTTTAAGAGACTTGAGGGGCCCTAACATTCTTTCTGTAATGAAGACTCAAATATTTTTATCTCAGATACTTTTCTAAAATATATTCGTTTGCACTCCTTTATGTACAAAATAAAACAAATTGGCTAAATGTTCTTGAAATTTTTGGAAAGTCGTTCCTTCTCCACGAATAGTTCATATTTTCCTATCAGCAGAATTTTATTCGTGAGGCCCTGAAGATAGTATCCTGGACTCTTAGTCTCCCTGCAGACCACCACTTTTATTGTACTACCTCGAATTTTTAAATATAACATCTGGTCTTGAAAGAAACCAGAATTCTCTCTAGAATGATAACCATCCTTCCTTAAAAGGGATTGGTGAAGCTTGTAAAGGATAAAGAGCTGAGGAATGTTCATCGATTCTTCCTTGTAGACTGAGGGATTAAACACTCACCCTCACTACACAGCCAAAGGTGGAGCAGGAGAAACTATCTCTTGGTGTTTCAGGTTCTCTTTGCTTTGCTCTTTTATCTGTTTGGTCTCTTTCTTATCTGGCCCTCACCAAATGTTAATTTTCCAAAGTAGATTCCCACTTGGTTAGTAACAGTTGGTCATGGTCAAGTTGCAAACCCTAGGTAAGACTTCAGCACAAGTAAATAAATGGATATAGCTTGTATGTACTGCCCCCCACCAAAAAAAAAGTTAGAGATAAGATGTGGTTTTCTTCCATTTTGACCCAAGGAAACAGTTTTCTTTGGCAGATTCCCATTTGGTAAGTTCAATTTCTGTTTAACCAGATATGTATAAAGTTATGGTATACATAAAAATCTGAGCCAGCTGGCACTGGGTTTCCAATTTATCAAAGGCAACATTTTAATGATCTTTATAAACTAGCAACCCTGGAAAATGCCTAGCCGGCTGGCCTCTTACTTTAGCTCTTGGTGTGATATTATCAACTGTACTGAGACTTGAGTAAACTTATCTTTGTGGGGACTTTTAAATGATATTAATCTGTGTCTTCTTCAGGGACATGGGAGCAATTGCGTTTTAGTCTTAATTCTAAGAATTACTTCTGAGCAAATGGTCTGTTTTTTCCTTTCAAACACTACACATTGGGCAGCTGATTAGACTTCTCTTTTTTAGTGTTTGCTAATTAAAACGTTGAGCCAAATTAATAACCTACTAATAGAAGACTCGTAGGTCTTTATGGGTAGAAAGAAACCTTTCTAAAATTAACCTTATTCCTGGCTTCATTTTATGTTCCTACCATTGTTTTTCGTTCCCACTTTGACTTGAGCTGTCTTGCTTTATTTGAGGTCTCCTCATAAGCTGCCCTAATCCTTTCTGAAATAAGAAGAGGCATCTATAAATGTCACCATGGTGTCTAACTCAGTGAAGACCTTCTGCATTCGATTTGCAGAGAGGGCACCGAGTTCTGAGGGAAGGGAACATTGCTTTGTGAGAGCTGGGGGGAAGCTTCCAGGGGAAGGGCAATGACGGTTTGGGTTTCAGTGGGAAGAAGGGGGCTCGCTGAACAAAGGGACAAGGGCTCTGACATTGAAGCTGGCTCAGCACAGATGACAAACTTGACCTGTTTCACAGTTCTGCAGAGTATGGGCCCTTGGAGACAGAGAGCGTTCAGATAAATTATTACTGGAAATGCATGTGGAAAATTGTTGCATGCCTCAATTCGAGTAGCATCTACACTACTATTCTTTTCCACTGCTCTCCAAGACATACACCTGGGGTTAATTATACTGAATAACTAACATAACTGGCTCGTGATCTTCCTTCCCCGATATTTCTCTTTCTTGTGACAGACTGGCCACTGCCTGTTCTGTCTCCCTGCTAAGAGCAGACTGAACCCACTGTTGGACCCTTGACCCAGATTCTCTTCCCTTTGATTATGGAGATGAGTCTCAGAGATGCTGGCTGTACTCCATTCATCGCCTGAAAATCTGTGAGCCAAACATCTGATTCTGTCTTAGCTCTGTTTGTCCACAGAGCAGAGAAAACTGATCTGCAGTGAGAGGCCCAAATAAAGCAGGACACCTAACAGAGCAAGCAAGAAGCCCAGTGCTCCAGAGCTGAGGCTTCCTGATTCCTATCCCTGATGGAGTCCAGCTATGGTTCCTGACTCTTGTTTCCTTGTCCGTATTCTCCAGCTGTGGCTGAAGTAACTCAGGTAGCTGTGTACTACTCAGGGGTGAATGATCTCTCACTAAGACATTAGTCAGTGGAAATTACCAAGGATATGCTTAGAAATTTACATGCAACACTCATCCACTCAATAGCTATTCCTGAGGGCTGCTATGTTCATCCTCACTTGGAATAAGCCATTGAACCACAAACAGTTGTCCCTTAGTATCTCCAGGGGACTGGTTCCAGGAACCCCCGTGGATGCCAAAATCCACAGATGCTCGAGTTTCTTATAAAGTATTTACATATATCATATTTTGCCATATATAATGCTCATCTTTTTGCCCCATTTTTGAGGGAAGAAAAGGATATGCATTATACATGGCTATGATAATTACATACCATGGGTATAAAATGGGGTATAATAATCCCATGTACAATGTGCACAAAAAATATGGGTGTGCATTATACATGGCAAAATGTGGTACTTTAAGTCATTTCTAGTTAACTTATAATACCTAATATAATGTAAATACTATGCTTATAAATAGTTGTTACACTCTATTGTGTAGGGAATAGTAATAAAAAATGTCCGGATATGTTTAGTACAGACACAACCATTCTAGGTCTAACATTGTACATGTCAGCAACAATGTAACATCAAAAAATATTTTTGGCCACCAGTTGGTTGAACCCACAGATGTGGAACCATATATGGAGGGTCAACTGTGTGTCGGGTTGCTTACTGTCTGTTAGAGGATAAATCATAAAATAGGTTAAATAGCCATGTGGGAAAATATTCATTGGCCCCAAAATATGTTTAAAATCTGTTGTTAAGTAAAGGAACTTATAAAATAGTATATATAACATCTTTATAAAACAATGTAAATGTATATACAAGGTCTGTCTGGAAAAAGTCCAGCCATTGTTAATATAATGAGAATGGTTTGCACAGCATTGATGTAACCTGGCAGCCAAGGACAGTGGATCCGAATACTTGTGTGTGGACAATGTCACTTCACTGTACTAGTCAGTGGGGGTGATAGGTACCATTGAGTGAGCATGTGTACTGTGTGGATGTCGCACTCAAAATGAGCGAGTAGAGCAAAGAATATGCATCAAATTTTGCATTAAGCTCAAACATTCCTCCACAGAAACTATTTGGATGATTCAGAAGACCACAGCTATGGGCAACTGGTGATTGGCAGCTTCATTATCAGAATGTGCCTGCTCATGCATCATGTCTTATGCAGAGTTATTTGGCAAATCATCAAATCACCCAAGTGACTTAACTCCCCTACAGCCCAGATTTGGTGCCCTGTGACACCTGGCTTTTCTCAAAACTAAAATCACCTTTGAAAGGGAAGAGACTTTAGACCATCGATGAGATTCAGAAAATTACAAGGGGGTATCTGATGGCGATTGGGAAAACTGTGTGGAGTCCCACAGTACCTACTTTGCAAAGGACCAAGGCATCACTGTCCTGCGTACAATATTTCTTGTATCTTCTTCAATAAATGTCTCTATTTTTCATAGCACATGGCTGGATACTTTATGGACAGACTTCATATGTGTGTATGCATACATCTATATTTATATGTCTATATATAAGTATTTTTTTTCCCTGGCTGGTGTGGCTCAGTAGATTGAGTGTGGCCTGTGAATCAGAGGGTCACTGGTTCAATTCCCATATATAGGGCACATATATAGGTTGTGGTCCAGGTCCCCAGTAGGGGATGCGTGAGAGGCAACCACACACTGATGTGTCTCTCCTCTCTTTTTCCCCTCCATTTCCCTCTCCCTAAAATAAATAAATAAAATATTTTTTAAAATATTTATTTTCTCTCTCAATCTCTGTACAATTTTTATATATGTGTACAGATTGAAGGAGAAATGTAAGGACCAAAATGTTAAAAGTAGTTATTGTTCTAGTGAAATGATTATAGGTAGTTTTTATTGCCCAATTTTTTCCTATCTGCATGTATTATTTTGAATAAAAGTTATAAATAGCCTAGAATGTACTTTGGCAAGTTCTTCAAATGTAAAATAATATGTATTTCTCAAAACTTTATCTGCATACATGCATCTTTATAAACCACAGTGAACGACAAAGTAGATAATTAGTTTTAACATTCAAATTGATATCCAGTAAGAGGCTAGGGAAACTATCCTCCTGGACAGTTTTGGGAAACTCTGGAGAAACAGTAATGTAACATGTTTTTCAATGTAATATTTTTTCAAGTAAATGACATTGTTAACAAACGTAGATAATTTGGTTTTATTGTATCATTCAACAAATATTTGCTGTGTTTTTCCAAGATTTCAGCCCCTGTTGTAGGCTATAGAGGGACCTCCCTGCACAAAACTGACAAAAGTCTCTCTGTTCTTGTGAAACTTACATTCTGTGAGTGGTGATCTTTTTAGGAAAAGACAACCTATCTCCTAGCGTGTGGGAGATGTGAACTTTAGAAGTTAGGTCTGTTCCATCCCCGTGAACATTTCTGTGTGAAACCACAACGATTCTCAGGCACAGTGAATGCAAGGCCGTCATGACAGGATTCGTGCACTCAGGCGTCTCTCTGTCATAGGGAACATGCAAATGAATGACGGGCAAATGCACACAGCAAGTTCAAATAGGAGGAGGCACAGGGCAAAGTCAGGCCCATCCTGGCCCTTAGGTTGGGCCCTTTGCTTTCCAGCTGAGACCTGGAAGATAATAGTTATACAGGTGAGGAGGCTGGAAAAAGGGCATTTCAGGAAGGGAAGCGAGGGCAGACAGGACATGTGTCAGAGAACAAAAGTGGCTCAATATAGCTGGAGCTTAGTTTGCAGAGCTGAAAGCGGCAAGAAGTGAGATGAAAGGAGCAAGCAGAGGCCATTTGCTCTTTGAAAGGGAATGTTGTCTGATAACAAGGGTGTGGCTGGCCTAAGAAGCCAGACTGCAACCTTTTTATCCCCAGGACCCGAGGGAATTCCAAAACTGTTCTGTGGGTCAGTTTCCTTGCCTGTGAAATAGAACAGTGGTGCGTGACTCTGGAGCTGTCTAAGGATGCAACGAAATGGCCTTGTCTCCCCCCAAGGAGATAATTTTGTGGAAGTCATACCTTATTTCATCAACTGGCAATTGTCTGTTTTATCAGTTGAATGTATATGTTGTTCATAAAAATGCTACATCCTCTGTTATTGTGGTTTTGTTCTGAGAGATTAAGTAAGCTAACAACTCCATTTGTGACTGGGATCTGGTTAGTAGAAATGGTTTGTGGTCCAGTGGGTCTAGGAGTTCATCAGTCATGCTCTTTGACAAGTTTACAGGTTGCAGAAATTCTCTTTGCAATGAAGTAATGTATATTTTAGGTTGTATGTGGCTCTAATAGCTTTTTTCATTCTAAATAGATATCTGGAAGTGGTTTGTTCAATGTATTTTGCTGATGCAACATGAAAACATAAATATCTGCTCTTATTAAAAGCTGAAACTGCCCCATAACCTGGTTTACATAAAGCGAACATGTACGAGTGATACAGGAACATGCCCAGTGTAACAGCGGAGTCATTCGCACGTGTGGTCTTGTGAGGCTATTATTTCCTGGCTAGTTTCCTTTACAGGAAGGCCACCTATCTCTCTGTTTGCAGCAGGTGCCAAAATTGACCTCTGACATCCACTTTCCCTTTGACTTTTAGATGGGCATGTGGCTCCCCATTTGGGGACTGCATTTTCCACCTCCTTTCAGCCAAGCGTGGCCTTGTGACTGTGTTCTGGTCCACAAGAAGAGATGACGGGCAGGTGTGCAGTTTTCAAGTCCTGTCCTTAAAAAGACACTGTTTACCCTCTGCCTCCTCTGGAAGTGGGTGTGGTTTTAAAAGCCACCTTTGACCAGTACATGAAGGCTACACCCCAGGGGGTATGGGAGCAAAAACAAAAAAGAGGAAGCCTCGCTTCTTAAACAACCCAGGTAGCAGAGTCATTACCTTTTCCCAATCCCAAATCACCTAACAGCTTAGATTTAGACATGAGAAATAAACTTCTGCTTTGCTTAAGCTATTGTCATATTGATTTTGTTAAAGCAGCCCTAACCAACCCCAAATAATAGAGCCCAAAATACTTTTTTTTTGTGGTGAGGTGTAGACACAAAGTACAGATAACACCCCTTGTGCTGACATCGGAACGTTGGAGCCGAGTGGTCAGAGAGCCCCTGATAGTGAGCCCCATCACTATCAAAGCTGAACAAAGGTTCTAGAGCAAAAGGCTGTGTCTCTTATTATTGCATCCTGTTACCTGGGGCGGTGCCAGGCACCTGACATGCCCTCACTGATGATTTTTGACTGAATCAATGATGGATCCAAAGCAAACCAGGCAAGACATGTCGAGAACAGGTAGAAACTAAGTGCCTAATATAAAAGGAATAAAATGTGGAAACTTTAAGTGATATCAGCAATAAAAGGGGGCATGAATAATATTAGCATTAATGAGAGGTAATGTCTGGCATGCACTACAAGTCGTCTTTCACGTTTAATCTTCACAAAAAACTCTTCAGGTACGTCCTGTTACCTCATTTTAGAGAAGAGGAAATTGAGGCTTAGAAAGGCTGTGGCTACTCCAGAGCTTTGGTAGAATCTGAATTTAGGCCATCAAATTATGCTTCATGTAAATGCACTAAAACATATTCCCAAGCCCACTGAAAAACTAGTAGATAAAACCGGCAAACACCTTCCCCCGGGCATTTAAGGAGGAGGTGGTTTGTTTGTGGCAAAAGGGTGGTTATGATCTATAAAGCAGTTCAGAAGAGGACTGTTAGCCTTGAACATATGGTGATTTATAGAAAAAGTGTTTTTTATATAAACCTCTTAGGTTTTTCGGTAAAAATGTGAAGCAGCACAGTATGTAGAAAACCCAGAATGAAATTAGATCTTCTCTGTGATCTTGGTAAGTTCTCTAAATTCTTTGAGACTTGGGTTTCTTGTCTTTCTCCAAAAGGACTGCTCCTGGCAGCTTGGATCCCAAGCAGTTCTAACTCTGTGATCCCTGATCAGCTTCAGAAGGAACTTCCTGGACCCTGAGGAGAGAGTGGGCCCTTGAAGGCTTTGTCAAGGCACATGCTCACTTCCCTGACTGGCGATCAGCAGTTCAGGGGCAGGGACGTGCGGTGAGCAAGGCGGCACCTAGGGAAAGCTTGAGAAGTCAGGCAAATTGATCTAGGAGCTTCCTCAGTTTTCAGGTTTAAGTCTTGTCTCTCCTCCTTCCTAGTCACGTCCAGCCTCCTCAATCCTTTCTCCCACATGTGTACACTGCAGAATTTCTGATTTAGAGTTTCTCAGAACATGTTTTCATGATGCCTTCCTTCCTCAGATGATGCCCAAGCTTTCAGGCATTTTCAAATCTGTTCCCCAAGCATCTAAAGTTCACTTTCATCATTCCCCAACTGCTGGTTAACCAGCTAGGCAGTTGAGAAAACTTAATCCTTAGGGCCATGGGGGTAATGGTTGATGATAGCCCAATTCCTTTTTCTATAGCAGGGGCCATTCAGGACTTGGCTCTGGTATCTAATGGGGAAGGCATACAGGAGATTTGGAGTTTGCATAAGCAATTTATACTTAAGACCAGATCTGAATGAAGAACTTAAATGTACTTAACCGCCAGAGAGTTTTCTTCAGTTGCAGCCAGGGTAGCAAATATTAATTAAATGCAACTATGCGGAAGGGGGTTGAAGGTTTTTTCACTCTCGTGTAAGCTCTAGTTCAGCTCTCAGAACAGTCCAGACAAATGCAGGAATCGTTTCTAGAAAGCGTTTCTGCACTCAACTGCTGCCTCTTTTCCAAGTCTGGTAACCTGGAGAGTAGAAACCC
>PVKM010023609.1:0-21052 GCA_004027735.1 Carollia perspicillata | reverse complement strand
GTGTTGAGTGGCGGAAAAACAACACCTGCCCACCACTGTCTGCTAGTGACATCTTGTGGGCTGAAATCTAGTGACACTCTTCTCTCGACTCTGAAGGCTCTGTTGGCAACTTTAGCCTCATGGAAATTTGTTCAGCCTACTTGCTTAAGGACAGATAGGTACAGTGGGCAGTTGTCAGAAATGAGATTTTTTTCCAGTTCTGTTGCTTGTTGATCATATGTGTGGAAAGGGCTCGAGCAACCCCAGAAATGGGGATAGGCTTAGGCAGTTGGATTCAGAGTGAACTGTGGCCCTGCTCCCCGCAGCCCCTGGAGAAGACCGCACAGGACGGGGCGGGGGGCGGTGAAGGACTGGGGTCTGGTGCTCAGGGGGCTGGGCGGGCCAGCACTGCCCTGTCGCTGCCAGGTTTGTTTTCACACAGGCCCTCTTCTGGGACACGTCTGTGAGTGTTTCCCTTTGAAAAATGATACCTTTGGGGCTTACATCAGAAAAGGAGGCCCTGAGTGGCCCCGGGTAAGGAGGGCAGAGAAACGACCTGACAATGTGGCACGTCGGCAACGTCTCGAATAAAATATAATGTTCAGTAACAACGTAGACGTAGCTGTACCCCATCTGCTGAAGTCATGCAAAGAAATTATTTCATCACAGGCAGAGGAGGCACTGGAAAAATCGGCAGTGTCTGCAGCAGATTTGTCCTCCAGATTTAAAACCTGCCAGGCTAGCAGGCTTGATTCCCTAATGAGCTAAATCTGTAACCTTGGGCCTGATTGGGGCTTTGTGAAGCTGTGCGGCCTCTGGGGTTGGAGCGCAATTTGCTCCTTTAGTATTAAATATGTAGAAGATGCCACCCCCACCCCCCGGATTCATAATTACTGCAGTCGATGCTCGGAAGTTAGCATTTAGTTTGAGAGAGCTAATTTGTTAGGCTCTCTGGATTCTTTGGCGAGCGCAGCCGAACACGGATAGAAATCCCGACTGCGAGGAGAAGGTTGTGGCCCGATCAAGAAGCCCGGAATGTAAAGAGGGCGCACGCAGAGTGCTGGGTGGCCAGTCTCTAGAAAATTACTCCAGACGGGATCGGAGAACGTCTTAAGCTGCTTACAATGTTTTTGGGAAGTAGGGTGAAAGATGCGATTTGCGTGCAAAATAATCCCATGAAGGAATGATTTTTTTTAACTTCACTTTTATGTAATGACATCTTGTAGCCAGCTGCTCTTACCCATCTGGCAACTTAAAGGTTTCCTTTCAGTTTCTTTGATACAGAAATTACCTACCATTAAGTCTGCCACTGGGCCTGTTTAATTGGCATTAAAAGAAAGCACCCCCTTTGCCAGAGTTGCTGTGGTTTCTGGCAGAAGCTGTGAGTGCCCAGCAAACCTCGGTCCTGGAGTTGCAGGGAGAATGCAATTACCTTTCTAGGTCCTCCAGAGGGTTTCGGGACTCAACTTATGAAAAGGATAACTAGCTCGTTGCTATTTCATGTGTGAAATTTTAATGAATTACTGGCGGTCTAATGGTGTTCTTTTTTTTGAATAAACACAAAATCGAAAAGCCTGTTTTAGTTTTTAACTAAGAGCCCTAACGAGAGTTTTTGATTAGTCTGTCATTCTTGTTTATTGCAATCGACAGATTTCTACTTTTTGTAGAAATGTTATTTATGCCCTCTGAGGGTTTTCATTTTATAATTAAAATGCTCTGCAAACCTTATAGGTGTGCTCCAAGTGAATGCTCCTCTGTACACACAAATCTTTTAGTTCTTAAAGGTAATTACAACTGACAATAGGAAATGCCAGAATCCTGATTTAAAGAAGGGGAGGTTTCTGGTTAGAGGGGAGGGGAAGCTTTCATTCTAGACAATCAGGTGCTTTACCATATTATAAGCTCTTTCCCTGTAGACAGCAGGTATGAAGCCTAGGGGCTAAACGGGGAGAAATTTGCTTCTAATGCAGAGAAGGAGAATAAAAATACATGCTCGTCTTCACTGGGTAATCCTTTCTCTGTACCCTCACACCCAGGTTTTAGGGCATCATTTCTCCGGGTTTGTCTGCAGCTGTCTTCCTTGTTACAATCAGTTACTCCGTAATCACCTCGTGGGGGCTTCTCTAGAGATTCAGTCTGCAGTGCAGGGAATATTCTCGATTAAAGTGGTGAGATTGCCATGGAGACAGATTGCCTGGTGTCAGGTCGTGCACGGTGTTGGGAATTTACAATCCCCAGACGTGTTTGTGAGCCGGACGGTGTAGTTACCAGGGACGCTCCTGGAAGTCATTTTCTCGTCCTCTGAAGGGCCGCGGTGCTGGGGAGAGCAGCCCTTGGTCGCTCTGTGGGCAGGGGCTGTGCTCTCCCACGGGCGCCTGCTGCTTCTGTTCCTGCGTGTTGCTGCTTTGTTCTTCTCGGCCTGAGCGGTTGCTGCAGAAAATTATCCCGGCTGCCTGACCTTTAGAATATAGATCGGGAAGAGCTCGTTGTTTAGATGTGGCTTGCGGGGGCACACGTTGATGCTTTGATTCAGAGAATTCTTCACGAGGAACAGAAAGTCTGTTGTAGGTTTCAGATATTGTCTTAATAAAATTAAACCCGAAAGGGGCTTGCGTAGCTATCTTATGTTTTATTTTTGAAAATGAACTCTAACCACAAAGATATTGTGAAGGCCCCGGAAACACTCATTTCAGAATAACTAAAAATAATAATTTATCTGCAAAGCCTGAAAAAAGTTGACAATTTGTCAGGGAGAGGAAGGGTTAAGAGATGGACATAAAGCAAATGATATCTCTTGTGTTTTTTACATACACCATTTTAATTAATCTTCAGGACAAAAGCATTATTATTTTCTTTCCTTTATAAAAAGCAGACCAAGAGGTGAAGCAGGTGGTGGTGGTTTTGTGGCTGACTCCATCTGTGGAAGGACCGAGTGGCTCAGGGTCTTGCCACAGCACCGGAAATGCCCCGTGTCGGCGTTGGCTGGTTCGTTAACCTCCCTAGTCTGGGACGGCCTCGGCGCTCGGTGCTGCTGTAATTCCTCAGGAGGAGAAGGGAGCAGCTTCACGGGGAGTGAGACCTGTGATGTTTGTTAGAGCAGGGTCCCTGCCACCGGGTTCTGGGGTTTCACCCCCGCTTCCTGCCCGCACTGGGTAGCCCTTCGCTCACACCAGCCTCACGATGTATCGCTGCCGCTCTGGCCATTTTGAACCCAAGAATGCAAGGGTTCCAGATGTTTTCGCACCTCCCCTCTGGACCTGGGGTGAGCGGGCCTACGGATAGCATGACCACATTCCGGCTGGGTCGTGGTCTGGCACAGTTAAGGATGTCACCATCATCTTAAACTGGAAGATCACATTCCTCCTGCGCTCGATGGCCATGCTCATAAGTTTCATATGCCAGGACTGAAACATTGGAAATGTGGCTGTGGTTGATTAGAGAAAGGACATTTACCCAAGTGTCAGTGGTGGATTTGTCTGGAGAAGGAATGGAACTGGGAGGTGGGGAGGGAGGAGGAATTCCAAGTTTGGTGTACGCTCATTGGTACGAAGAAGATGTGTATGTGTATATATGTGTGACATATATTTTTTTTTCAAGCAAAAAAAAAATCCTTACAAATCAGAACATGGCATTCCTTCTTTTCATGGCCCAGGGATTTAGCAGACTGCAGAGAACGTGACTCCTTTAACTGGGCAGAATTCCGTCTGTACCCTGAGGTTACCGGTGGACGTTTTAAATCAGGAAGGGAAACAGGGTGAAATATCGATTTGGTTCAGCTTCAGTTCAGAGGCTACTCTGATATTTTGGTTTTGTTTCAGGTCAATAATTTTAGGAAAGGGTTTGAGTACAGTACAGTCTAGTTGAACTTTAGAAGGAGAAAGTGTTGGCTCAGTTTTATATTCAGCAAAGTAACAGTTTATTTCAGGTTTTGCTTCAAATTTCTGCGTGAAACGGAACTGTGATACAAAAGTGAGATCACTGGGTGTTAACTTTATTTGACATGCAGGCAGTTTGTGATGATCAAGTTCGATAATGGAATCTGAAGCAGCAAAGCTCACCCCTCACCAGTGGTTCTGTTTACATTGAGATAAATATAGACCGTGTTCTGCGGGGTTCTTCGAGGGATGGTATGTACTGTTAATGAGGCCGCGGGTTAGGATCTCAGTCTGTCGGGTTTTGTTGTCGTTTTTGTTTGTTTGAGAACTTCCCTCTGACTCAGAGCAGTTTTCCTGGGAAATTTCCACAAAACGCATTTTATGGGCTAAGTGGAGCGAAGCCTGGAACGTGCAAACGCTCACTGATCGTAGCACACGGAGTGTGAAGTTGACGGTAAACACTGACGCGGGAAGTATGCTAGGTTCTGGTCTCCTTTCCAAGAAGGTATTCGAGAGGCTCAGCTGGGCCACGAGGGTTTCACAGAATCCTTTGGAGGCAGCCTGTCTTCGCAAGGTGGTTTTCTTGTGGGGCACAGTCATCGGCCAACTTCAGAACGTCACCTTTTCCCTCGGTTTGCCGGGTCAGACTTGGCAGTAATGCTTCTCTGGAGAAGCCCAGCAGCACGCACTGGGCTGCAGAACGTGAAGTGGTGTGCCGCGTCTCTGCGTGATATTCTAGGTTGGCTGCGTTTTCTTTGCCGGGACAGCCCGACATCACAGGAAATTATTCTGTTTGAACTCTCCAGCAGAGCCAATTAATTCCGACTCCCTGCGGAGAGGGTGGTTGATAGTGACGTGTGGGTTTGTGCAGTGTCAGTCAGAATCCCTGGCTCCGTGGCTACCTGGCTCCCTGCTTGGGATTCAGGGAGCTCGAATCCAGAGGACGTGGGCCCTACCGGGCTCCCTACCGTGCTCTGTTAAACAATGGCAAATTTGTTCCTTGATGTGGCTGTTTCTATTAATGAAATAATAACCTAATTAATTGGTAATTAGGATGCCTCAGAGGTCTGTTTCCCTTTGAATCAGTCACTAGAGAGAATACGATTCTAGTAAAGCCCCAGCATGTTCCTCAAAAGGAAAGTGTATACAGAAGAAATTCTGGGTTTTGCTGCAAGTTGGATTAGTTAAGAGCTCGTGTGGTTGACAGAACCAGTTTTGTCAATTAACCGTGACCTTTCTGGTCAAACAGAAAGAATACAAACCACGTTCTCTACAACAGCCCTTTATTGTGTCCTCTGTGTATTTTTCATGGGAGTGACAATCTTTGGAACTCTTCCTGGAGGGTTACATGCTGAATTTCTTCAATCCCAACCCCTTCCGGCTGTGTGTTCCAGGAGAAGCTGTGCCCGAGGATGAACAAGTCAGCGCTAAGGACCAGAAGACCCTGGAGCCCTGTGATAACACCCCCATCATCGACAATATTGCTCCCGTTGTGGCCAGCATCTCTGCAGAGGAGAAGGAGAAGTATGACGAGGAGTTCTCCAGTCTCTACAGACTGCTGGACGATAAGGTCTGTAGCCCGAGATTCTCGTCCTCACTCTGGCACACAAACACGAAACGTGGCGGGTCCCGGAACTGCTGACCGGCAGCAGCTTCAGGCTCTGTGCAGCTGATGTAGGGCTGCAGACTGGTGTGTATGTCGGCCTTCCTACCTTTACCCTAGCTCTCGACTGGGCAGAGTGTGGGAGCTCGACTCAGGTGGAACGGAACTTTCACGCAGATTCGACTGGAAGAGTGGAGTGCTGGCCTGGGCACACAGGCAGTCTTCACTACTAGAGATTGGACTGGGGCTGATCACTGCACGCGAGGGGGGGTCCCGGGGTGGGCGTGCACACGATCTTTGTTTCCTTCTCCCTTCTTTTCCTCCCTGGGCCTGTTTCTCACCTCTGTGCCACTCTAACGGTAGTCCCAGCTACAGAGACAAGGGTGGGGCTCCCCAGACCCCAGCGTGTGTGTTAATCGGGTAGCTCTAAGGTCCTGGGATGAGGGACCCATCGTGGAGGGTTGAGGGCTGAGCGCCTCTGCCTTACCAGGAAAGCTGTTTTCAGGGTCACACTCACAAACGGAGCGGTTTGAACACGCTGCTTAGGGAGTCTGTTTTTATGGCGCACTTTTGGGACTCAGATGGTCGTGTCGGTACACAAACAGGAATAGGGGGAAAGAGGCACTGGAGAACATCCTGTGGCGTTCATTCATCCCCGTCGGGGGCCTGATGAGGAATCCCGGAGGCACAGGACATGAAATTGAAGCTTCACTCGATCTTGGCATGCTGCCCTTGGAATATTCTAAATCCTTTCTCTTCATTTCATCAAGGTGGCTGATGTTTTTAGTCTGATTTAATCTTTTCTGCTGTGCTTTGGCTCTGCTGGCTTGGACGAAACAGCTTTGTTATGCTAACGTTGCCATTAATCTTCCTGGCCTTTCGTGGGAGTAAAACTCAAGAGTCTGGTTTCACCTTTATGAGGGAATCGTGACTGGGCGTCTTCAGGAAGCTTGTTCTGCTTCCAGTGTGTGACTCTGGGAGTCATAACCACAGTGGTAAACTGGGGTCACCCCACCCTTTTGGTGACGTGGTTCATACGCTGTTCACTTGGGTTGCAGCTGGGTTGATTGTCCTGTGGGCACTTGACTTGCTGTTACCCTTCCATTTCTACCCAGGTATTTTACACAAACCCTCCAAGTGAAAAGGAGATCAATAATAAGTCACCAGTATAGGCAATTTCTTGGTTTCTCCAAAGAAATGCTATTGTTTAAGCATACTGTAATTTTCTCTCATTTTAGAACTTTTGGTTTCATTTTAATAATCCTCAGAGAATCTTAGATGAAAGGGGATAACCTGGTTGCACAGTCTTTTCTCTACGAATAGACACCTGCCATGGTTGGAATTGGGGTCACTTACCTTTGCGGCATGGGGCGTTTTCATTGGTTTGAAAAAGACTTCGGAGTTTTGAATCCGGCTGACCAAAGGGAATAATGAGGACTGAGCTTGGAGTAAGGCAGTGCCGGGCCTTGCGGGTATTCATTTGGTAGCTAGCGGAGCTGACACAGAGTCTCTGCCTCCTAATGACCGGCCTTGGACATTTTCTATTTTCTGTCTTATTCATTTCCCTTCAGCGTATGCCTTGAAAACCCTACACATACATATTCCAAGGTGAGCGTTTGTGGCCCACCAGAGGGTGATGCCAAGAGATTTCGGAAAGGGCTGAGCCCGGGCCTCAGCCTTAGATTGACACCAAAGCTAGTGGTTTGACCTCAGGAACCCTCCCTATGGACTGCCTTGTCGGCTGTCATTCTTATCTGCCCTCCTCGTAAGGCTTCTAGAAGGTACTTCATGCTTCTGGTGCTGTAGGTGGTTTGATACTTTTGAGACTACATGAGTTGGAACATAGTATCATCATAGATTATTTAGTGGTAGAACTGGAAGTACCTAGGTCTACATGAGAAACCAGCTGCGTTGTTTACGTGATTCACCCAAGTTTACATTGCCGGTAGGTGGCTGAGCTGCAGTGAGTTACACAGCTCCCAACTCCCGGTCCAGGGCTCATTCCCATTCTGACCTCAGCCTTTAAATGAGGAGCACGTCAGCCCTTGTGGACAAACCTGTGCGGAATGTGGTGGGAGAAAGGCTACACAGTCTCTTCCCAGCTGTCCCCTCTGTCCCTCTGTGCTGTCCCTCAGAGGGTCTAAGGACAGGCACGCTCCCAAGGCAGCGCTGTGTGATGGAAAACCCCGCACTTTAGCGCCAGATCTGTGGCTTAACATGCCGAGACCTGCGCTGGTGACCTGCTCTGCCTACGGCGTTTTCTCATCTGCAACACGGGGCTCCCCTCCCATCCGTTACTTCGGAAGTTTGCAGCAGAGAGTGCAAGTTGCCAGTGCATAGCCAGTGCTTGATAAATATTGGTTTCTTTCTTTCTGTCTTCTCCCTTTCTGTTTGCTTAACGGAGAAGCCACGTCATATGTGGTATCAGGTAGGCTGAACGCAGGGTTATAAGATGAGCAGACTGGCGTTGGCACTGGCTCTCTTGCTCCCCCTCACCTCCCCGGGACTATCACACTACTGGGGAGAGTGTACAAGGAAGAATTAAGTGTGAGTACAGATATAAGTTGAACTTTATTTCACTGATTACCATGCAACAAAGCCATCTTTATAATTAAAGGAGGCCAGCGGCCTGTGGACACCTCACCTATTTCATGGGTAAGAACATTCAAGAACACAAGAGTATTTTCTGGAAAGGGCTTTAAAGTCTGTTACACATGGACTAGGTGTTAACAGCATCAAAGCAAGCATGTGTAAACATGGTGTACGAGATGTACTTGACTAATAGAGACAAAATACACATCTTATTCTGAAAGTTTCTTGAAACATTTAAAAAAGTTACAGTAGTCTGCTTTTTCCTCAGAGCAGTTGCCTTAATAAAGGATAAACGTAGTTTGGGAAATGTCTCTGGTTCAACGATTTATGACCTTGTAATGTGATCCCTGTTCTTCATGCTTCCCAGACGGGGACAGGGGCCCTTGGTTCCTCACTGTTACTGCAAAACTCATGCATCGTCCCCCTTGACACCTGTTGGCAGAAGCCTGTGTCTTCAGGCTTCGAAGTGAACACAGGACAAGAGCAAAGTGCTCGTTCCACCATTTGTCTTCTCTTGTGATTTACATCACACGTAACTGTTGCGTACATGTCCCAGGGGAGGATGGCAACTCCTGATGTTAAACTCCTTGAGTCTTTTGTGTTAAGTTGTTTAATATTTATGTGCTGAGAAACAGAACACAGAATTGTTCCTGGTAGCCGACATTCCAAGTTGACAAAGTGGAAGAGAAAATAAGTTCTACAAAATAGTCTCCTAGTTGTGGATGTACATTTTTGGTGGTTTCACTTTCCTGTAATTTCCCTAATTTTCCCGCCAGAAATCTGATTTGGGGAGGAAGGTCATGAATATTTGGGGAACGATTGAAGTACAAGTGGCAAACGCAAGGCCTCCACCTTGTTTCATCCGGCCCGGCACCTTGTTTCTACCTGGCAGCAGCACCGAGCTCCTTGCCCCTAGTTAAGGAGTGGTTACATTTATACAGTCCTAAAATTACATTCAGTCCTTGAAAAGCAACTGTGAGGCTGATGTGGCCCCCGGTGAACATGAGTGGGACATCCTTGTGTCCAACTCCTTTTTTAATGATTAAAGAGACATTGAAGTAGAATGTTCAGTAGAAAAAGGACGTCCTTAAGGACAGAGTTAAGGCCAAAAGATGTGCTACGCAAAGGAAAAGGAGATACAGGTCCGGTCGTACTTACCGATTTTCAAATTTTCTTGCTCCATGAACAGCATGAGTTGTGACGCCGAGTTAGTCTGAGCGAGTGAATGCACAGACGTGACAGGCAGACGGAGAATATCCTGTGGGCAGCTGGGGTTTTGCTAATAAGGTTTGCTAACTAGGCCTTAGAATTTAGCCCTCACTCACTTCCAGAAATGGTGGGAAGCACAGTGTAGGTTTTTCTTTTCTATTCTTTTCTTTTCCGTTTCCTTTCCTTTTGTTTTTTTTAATGTCTGCTGATGAAATCACCCGGGCAGCACCTGGCACAAAGAGGGGCCCCACAACACTGAACTGAACCTGACTCTGCTTGGGGTTTAGACCCTAGAGGTGTCATCAAACAGGACTCGCGCTGTTTGTAAGGGAGAGAGGCGCCTGTGCAGGTAACTTGCCGTTCTCGCGGGCTTTGCTCCAAATGGGCCTTTGAACTCATGAGAATATCTGTCGTGAACACAGCCTCACGCAGCTGAGAGTTGTCTGCCTGCCGCTTGGCGCACGCTGGGTGCACGTGTCGAGGGAGAGGCAGAGGTGCCCCCGTGGGCCGTGCGAGCCTGGCAGCCGTGGCTGGTGGCAGCGGCACCTGGTGTTGGAAAGTGAGGGCGAGGAGAAGCGTGTGCCTGTGGGCATCAGTGACAGTGAGAGTCAGTGTCGCTCTGCCCCCAGCTCCCGTGGGGTTTTGTTGTTGGTTTTCTTTCACATCGGTTAAGAAAATCAACTTCTGGTCAAGCGGGAGGTTTGCTCGTGGCAAAGATTAATTCTCTGGTAGGTGATTTTCCAATCCAAGTAAGAGGTCTGAAGGAGAAATACTGGTCTCTCCTACAAACCACGTGCCAACGTTCCTGGTAGCTGTTGTGTTTGACGGGATTTGGGGCATGAATATATTACAGCGCAGATGGTTAGAAATTGCCGTATTTTTTGAGCTGGGAATTCACTGTTAACATCCTGGAATTGGGAGAGAGATCTCAGAGTCCCTTTCAGTTCCCAAGCCCTGGCTCTCTGATTTCTGGACGAGCAGGGATTGAGTTGAAAGTGTAGGTCATTGTATTTTCCAGGGTACCCAGGTGGTTCATCTGCTGACAAAGGTGGGTGAGAGATGTTTTAACAGAATCAAGATCCCCAAACCACCTTCCCTACGTGGGGAAGCACCACACCACTCCCTTCATTTTATCAGGAAGCTCCCAGCTGGCATCCCGGTATCCGACCATCTTGGGAAACCAGGATATCTAAAATGACATAACTAACCAAAAAGAATTAAACATGATGTTTCATTTCAGGATGATGAAATTAACCAGCAGAGCCAGCTGGCTGAAAAGCTAAAGCAGCAGATGTTGGATCAGGATGAGGTAAAGTTTGTAATACATTTTTTTTTTACGAAGTTCTTTTATTACTCTCTGTTGTTGACGTTTGTCCCAGAAATTTAATTTGCAAAGAATTTTTTCAGAATCACTGAATCGTGTGGAAATTTCTTGATAGATTTCTTTTCAATGCCTATTAAAAGCAGACTTTGCCAGAGTTTAGAAAATAAACGTGTGACTTTGTAGAGCCTTGGGACTCTGAGAGTGTGTAGCTGGTCGCTGTGCTTAGCGTTTGAAGGGACGAGACAGGAGCTCGGTGGCTGGACAGGGGTGGTCCTGCTCCCTCGCACCCAGTGCTCGGTGCTCCTGTTTTCTGCCATTTTAGCCTTTTTCAGCGCTGCAAACCAGCCGTCTCAGGTATTGGATATACACCATGTTCTCGTGCTGTCTTGTAGGCAGAACAAGCAAATGAAAATCAGAAGGTAGAAGAAGGGAACGTGGAGAGGTAAAGGGCCCAAATGATGCGTTCATGGATGTGCGATACGATAAAAAGGAGGCGGGTTGTTTTCAGTCTCCCCGCTGGCATTCGGTTCTCCCGTGAGGGTCTTTATTACCTTGCGTTTTGCCGAGTATTTTACAAACAGGAGCCTAGGCAAAGAAAAAGGAGACCATCTATCAAACATATTTTTTCTCTTTTGTGCTTTAGGGTGCTTTCTGCTTTGTTGCTAAAATGCTGTGGATTGGGTCATGCGATGCAATTAGAGCAGGTGGCTTGGGTTCATGTCCCCGCTCCCAGGCCTCCCATAGACATAACTTTTTAAATAACCGTTTCCTTCCTTTTCCTCTTCATTCCCCTTCATCTCTCCGGGACAAGGACTGTGCCCACTGTCCAAATACTTCCCTTGGCAGGGAGATCCTGTATGCCTTTGCAGTGAGATGAACCACATTTAATTGGTTTGCCACTTAACTATAGCTGAGCCTTCCATTTGCTTAGTGTTTCCTGCCCTCTTCTTCCCACTCTATTCCTTTGCATTTCCAACTTGGTACAATTGCCTTTGACAAACTTTCCTTTCTGTTACAGCTAAGAAAAACTCTTAATACTGTCCTTTTCTGTGGCATCAAGGCCGTAACTGTTCATTACAGGAAAATCAGAAAATATAATAGGTGCCGAGATAATGAAAGCATCTGCATGCCCAGTCATTCACTTTTAACTCGTGTTAATATTTGGGGTACATGCTGCTCTGCATCCACGATGAATGTAAAGGAAAATTGATGCCTGCTCTTTTACTCTGGTTTGGTTGGCTCTGATTTGACCAGTTTACAGTGTGGAATAAGTGATAATATTAGAAAGTCATGTGAGCATTACTATTGCCTCAGAAATCATTTGCTCCCATCGTTTTTTAAACATGTGGAATAGCCAGCCCGCTACGCAGTGTGATCATTTTGATGTACAATCAATGATTTGAGTTAAGTCTGTGCAGTTTTAAACCAAAAAGGAGAAGAACAAGAACAAAGAGAGAGAGAGAGAAGAACAAAGGAGAAACAGGTTTTTGAAAAAACATGCTATTTTTAAATTCAGCATCTTGATATATAGTAGGGTTTCTGGTCATTCTAAGCTTTTCCAATTTGTTTTCTTGTATCTGTTTTTTAAAATCACTTTGTTTTGGATGGGGACCAGAACACAGACATCTGGTCATTAGGGTCACGGTTCCATGAACCTAATCCATCTCATGTCCCCAGCTTTTAGCTTCCACGAGAAGAGACTACGAGAAGATCCAAGAGGAGCTGACGCGTCTCCAGATCGAAAACGAGGCAGCCAAGGACGAGGTGAAAGAAGTTCTCCAGGCCCTGGAGGAGCTGGCTGTCAATTACGACCAGAAGTCCCAGGAGGTGGAAGACAAGACCAGAGCCAACGAGCAGCTGACAGATGAGCTGGCCCAGAAAACGGTGGGCGCACTGGTGTCTGGGGGCGGGGCTTCCTCCCTGCCATTCCTGTGCCTATGCCCGTAGGTGTGTGTAGGAAGGCAGCTGGCTGAATGGTTTTCCAGTGTTAGACTTAGATGCACTCTCTGAAATCTTCCAATAATTGAAAGATTTTGTGTAAGTGACTTCTGTGCACACATCCCAGAACTGCACAGCACAACTGTTTTATATCCAGGGGATTTGTAACGTTAGCAGGATGCCTTGTGGAAATCCGTCAAGTGGGGGCAGATGTTGGAGCCAGAAAAATCCTAGTTCAGGTTTTCACTTTACAACTATTAGGCCTTAGTTGAAACATTTAAATGTCTTGAGTATTTGTTCCCTTATTTGTAAAAGTGGTGATAATAACATGCTTCTTTCGGGGAGTGAGAATCAGTGACAATGTACATAATGCACTTAGCGTCCTGTGCATTTGCGACGGTGTCAATAAGCACATCTCAAACTGTCGTGTCAGCAGGCGGCAGTGGGTGACCGGGGAAGGCAGTGGGGTGCACTCTTGGGTCTCCACCCTCCTCAGTGACATCCAGTCCCTCCTGCAGCTTCTCGTACTAGCCCCGGATGGAGCTGTGCTGGTTTGTTTGTTGTCCTGTTTTAAACCAGTGCTTCAGTCTCACATTGTCTAAGTTTTAGATTCTCCCAGTGAAAGATGCTGCACGTTCTGCTCGGTGAGTTCATGGCATCAAGGCCAGTGGGCATTTGGCAAAGTGGCTGGTGGTGGGCTGTGTCCACTCTGTCCTTTTCTACTTGGAAAGCGGGTGGTGGGAAGCTGAATGGCTGTACCCGGCTGCCCTTGGCACTTTGGCCCAGTGGTCTGGTGTCATGGGATTGTGCCCAGAGCGCTCTGTGGAAAACATCCAGTTCTCCCGGGCAAGGAGAAGTAGCAGATGGCGCAGGAAAGCTCTAGGCTGCTGACCGGAGAGCCGATGGAAAGGGCTCCTCACTGCATGCATTCAGTTGCATGAAGGAAGCATTTTCAGATGGCTTCCCCAGATGGGAACTGCTGCTACTGTGGATTTTAAAAACAAAATGAAGTAAGCGGTGCTGATGCCAAAACAAAAGCAAAAGCAAGACAGACAAACAGACTGGCAGTCATTTAAGGAAGTAGGAGATGTAGATTTTCTCTGCTTATTATTTTTTGCAGGGTTCTTTAACCAGTCCTTGGTATTTGCTTCTCAAAACAGTGATACATTTTCCACAGTGCAATTTTTATTTTCTGTCAAACTGAAGTACTACTGGACTCAGTCAGATCACCCAAAAGCGCTCTAGCGACACAGCTGCAGACGGGGGACTGCACAGGTGTCTGCGTTGCCCTCCGTAGCGCCACAGTTGTTCTTCGTCATTGGCCGAGTTGATGCCAAGACACCAAATCATGACAATTCTTTTGATGTTGAGAGTTTTAGTTTGTTAAAAGTATATACCTTTTGGTAACACATATGAGGAGTGGGAAAATATGCGTGTATTAATGTTTGGCAATAAAGTGGAGTTTCTGCTGTATATTAAGAAGCATGACCTTGTTGAACTTGATATACTTTGAAAAGAGATGAAGAGTGTTCAGTTCAGCTCGGGATGAAGATTAGAATTGTTCCCAGTCGTTTCCTCAACTCACTGGTGGCCCTTTGGGCCTTCCAGACCGCGGTCAGGTGGGAGTTTGGAGTGGCCCCGGGAGCAGGTTTGTCGGGTGGGCACGTGTGGCCCTTGCGAACGGGAGCAGACACAGAACACCTGGTAGGTAGGGCGACAGATTGCACATTACAAACGTAAGGGCTCCTTTCGGGCTTTATTTATTTTTAATAACTTATTTTGCTAACCCGGAAATTGTTTTCTGATGAGTAGACATAACATATTGGGCCAGGACCAATTCCATTCCTCATTGGAGAGGGCAGTGCCATACAATAGTGTGATGTACAAGGACCCTCGTATTGAAATCACATGAAAGGGGAACAGAACTCCATCTTACGTATGTCGTCATTCATTGCCGTGCTGAGCGTATAGAGTCGATGGGCACCCCTTCTAATTTGTTCTGGAAATGTGTTTTCAGACTACACTGACAACCACCCAGAGAGAGCTGAGCCAGCTTCAGGAGCTCAGCAACCACCAGAAGAAGAGAGCCACCGAGATCCTGAATTTGCTGTTGAAGGACCTGGGGGAGATAGGTGGGATCATCGGCACCAATGACGTGAAGACTGTAAGTCAGCCCCTCTGCCTTCTGCCTGCGGGGGCCTGCGCAGGCGGGGTCCCTGCTTTATTCTCCGAAGCACCCAGTGCTTAGCACTGTGCTTTGCGTCTGCCATGTGCTTTGTGATATCGAGTAAGAGAGATCGAAGGGCTGATTGAATGGCTAGTGAATGATTTTTGGGGTAAAGAGGAAGAGAAAAATTTTACCTTTCAAATATCGGAAATGGCTTCAGGTCTGGGTTGATGTCATGCAGTTGGTGTATTCCTCAAACTTATATGCCAACGTCACAGAGACTTGGAGTTTGATAGATTAACCAACAGTTCCAGTCTCAGTATTGGGTTTCTCCTTTTCTATGAGAATCCAGCAGAGTGAAAATTCCCCAACCAATCAGCATGAAGTAGGAAAGCTTTTAGGTGAAAGTAATAGGATTGTAACAGTGGCTTAAAAAGCAAAGCCACTTTTAATTATTCACAGTGTGAGAAGTATAGAATCTTGCTATTCAGAGTGTGATTTGTGTCACCTGGGAACTTAATTGGGAATATACACACTTTCAGGCCCACCTCAGACCTACTTGATCAGAATCTTCACTTTTAACAAGATTCTTCAAGCCATTCTTTTGCTTATTAAAGTTTTAGAAGCCAATTTTGGTTTGGTGCATTGTTTCAACAATGTCAATGATCCAGGCCTTTTCTTTATTTCCTTTATGCTTTCCTTAGCCTGTTACCTTTTCATGGCTCTAGGTTTTTGTCTCATGGTAGCAAGATAGCTGCTATAGCACCAGTCATCACATCCTAACACAACTACATTCAAAGCAGGATGGGCTGAAAAAGCAGCCAGTTTCATTCAGGAGGGAACTATATCCCAGAAGTCACCTAGACATCCCCTTATCCCTTATTGGCCAGAAGTGGGTCACGCCACACTGCAAGGGAAACTGGGAAAGCAGAGAAATAAATAGGATTACTATCATTGGCTTATGCCAACTATAAATAATCCCCTGGTGTTATGCACATTGATACCACTGATGGCAGGGAAGTAAAGGGTTGTGGGAAGAATGGGGTGGTATAAAGTCCACGAGGAATGGAGGGAAGAGAGAGAATAAATGCAGTTCTCAGCCAAGAAAAACTTGCCACAATATAGAGATACCGTTGAAAAATTAGATAGACACATTTTAAAAACTAGGTTTGTTGAGGTGTGACTGATAGGAAATAAGCCGTACTTATTTAAAGTGGACAGTTTGGGAAGTTGTGACCTACGTGCACGCTCATGGAACCATCACCACAGGAAGACAGTGGACAGACCCCCGCTCACAGAAGTGTGTGGGACTGCTTCTGGTCCCCCGTCCCGTTTCACTGGTCTCGTCCTTGTGCGGCTGGCACCCGGTGTGGACTGCAGTGGCCCTGTGGTGATAAACAGCGCCTTGCGCAGGGTGGCCATCGACAACTGTGGGGGTCTAATCAAGCCAGAAAGCGGTGCCGTATGCTCAGCCTTCACCTCACAAGCCTCTGAAACCCAAATCTTCTAACTTAGGCCTTTGACTTCCAGAAGGCTGACTATTGCCCAGCCTGCTTTGTGGGGACACTCGGTTTTTGAGCTGGGGCTGCACTAGAAAGGCTCCCCAGGTCACGTTCGTTCGTAGACATTTCTGGAAAGCACAGGGAGTCCTTTTTGGGTGGTTACCAGCTCTAGGCTTAGAGTGTGGATCTCTTGGCAAAACCTAATCATTCTTGCCTGGAACCTCTATTGTAACTGAGTATTTCGTGAATCTTTATGAATGAATCTAATTTTAGCCTAGAATTCTCAGGTACTGTAGAATTAACCCTATTAAGCTGCAGTTTGGTGCTTTTATATCTGATGATTTAGAAGAATTTTTAGAAGCATACACTCTGGTGTTGAGCTATAAACTTCTGACGTTTGGGTGATTAAGTGCCCCTCGAAATATGAAGGTGGAGTTGATTTATGGGAGGTTGACGTCTGCTGCTGATAATGATAAAGGAAGATATTTTTATGCTAAGTTCTAAAATAGAGCTGATGAAAAATGCTAATGAAATCAAGGAGTGTCTGGGTGCCTCAGCATTTGAAAAAAGAGTCCTTACCTCTGGGAATCTGAAGTACGATTGAAATTATTTTTAAACGCTGAACTGGATGTCTTAAAGATATTTTTGGATTCTAGACATTGGCTGCCCCGGTTAATTTCATTAATAACTAGTTAATTTCATTGATATTTCTCACTTGTAGAGCATCATAGTCTTCATCATTGTTTTTTTCTTATACTTGTGGTTTAATTATTGAGGCAGTGAGATCTACCGGGAGGGGCGGTGTGACCTTGGGTAGGCCACTTCAGTTCCCTGGGCCTCGTTCCCCTGCTGTGTGAAATGACCAGGGAGCCAGCTCACGGTGACGGTTGTCAGCTCCGGAACGACCTGACACACACAGGTGTTTCTTAGAGCTATCGTATGGGCAGATAATCACCGCCCCCCACAGCTTTTTTGAGATATAATTGGCACATAACATTGTATAATTTAAGATGTACAGTGTCTTAATTTGACACATTTATATGTTGCAGAATAATTACCCTATGGCATTATCTACCACAGTCATTTTATCACAAGTTACCATTTTTTTTCTGATGGGAACATTCGAGAGCTAGTCTCTTAGCGGCATTCAAATATATGATACAGTTTTATTAGCTGTAATCTCCATGCTGTGTATTAACTCTACAAACTTGCTAATGTAGTACCTGGAAGTTTGTATCCTTTGTCCAGTCACTCCCCCGTCCACCCCCACCCCACCCGCTCACCTCTGGTAACCACCACTCTACTCCCTGTTTCTCTGGGTTTGGTGTTTTCAGATTTTCTAGACACCACATATAAGCGATATCATATAGTGTTTGTTTTTCTCTGTCTGGCATTTCATTTGAGGGGTGAATCCTGAAGGTGCATCCATTTTGTTGCAAATGGCGGGATTTCCTTCTCTTTTATGTCTGAATAATTTTCCATCTCTCTCTCTCTCTCACACACACGCACACACACACCCCTTTCATCCATTTCTCTGGTGGCAGGCACTCCGGTTGTTTCCACCTTCTGGCTGTTGTGTGTAACGCTGCAGCAATGTGGGAGTGCAGGCGTCCCTGTGAGGTTCTGATTTCAGCTCCTTCGCTGATGCCCCAGAAGCAGGGTGGCTGGGTTATATGGCAGTTCTGCTTTTAAGGAATTTAATTTTTGAGGACCGCTGCTTTCCACAGTGGCTGTGCCAGTGCACGCTCCGTCAGCAGTGCGCTAGGCTCCCCCTTTCTCCACACCTTTGCCAGCACCGTTATTTCTGTCTCTTCAGCGGCAGCCGTTCTGACAGGTGTGCAGCGGTGCCTCGCTGTGGTTCTGATTTGCGATTCCCTGATGACGAGTCAGGTCGAGCACCTTTGCATGTGTCTGCTGGCCATCTGTGTGTCTTGGAAAGAGCCTCTGTTCAGGTCCTCTGTCCATTTTTTAAATCAGAATGTTTGCTTGTGCTATTGAACTGTATATACAAGTTTTTAAGTATGTTTTGGATATTAACCCCTTGCCGAATATGTGATGTGCACACATTTTCTCCCATTCCGTAAGTTGCGTTTTCATTGTGTTGATGGTTTCTTTTGCTGTGTAGAGTTTTTAGTTTGATGAAGCCCCACTTATTACATCACTTACAGGTGATGTAATTGTTTCGATCTAAGAAAATGAGCAAATTCAGGAGATCTTTTTCAGTGATCTTGTATTTTTGTTCCTAATGCCCTTTTAGTTCCCGCAATGTCCCTGCTGGTGGGTCTCCTCTGCCGCCAGTCCCAGAACACGACAGGCCCACGCAGTCGGGAGACAGAAGAACCCATTTCTCCAGCTCAGTCATGTCTCAAAACTGAGTCCGGAGATATTTTGTTTAGTCAACAGAACAAGATGAGACCAGCTAATGACGAGATGAGCCCAGTGTTGACTCTGTAGGGTTTAATAGCGAGCTTCCTCTCCTTTTCGTGTGCCTTTCCCCCCTGAGTTTTCCTTAAATTTTAAACAAAGATTTTTCAGGAATCCAACCAGGAACTAATAGGATAGAGGTAGAGCAAATGAAGTGGGTGCAAGGCTGCCTAATTTTCTTCTGACCCACACGGGCTTCTTTTAGTCTCGTTCTAACTTTTGTATCTTAGAATATAAACAGTCACCTAACTTACCTTTACCTGGCCTAGAAATGGCCCCTGGCACAGCCAGACCGTGCTGGGGTGGGAGTGGGGTGTGTGGGGGTGACTCTTCCTCCAGGCAGAGTAGGAGGGACAGGCAGCGGGCTGTGTCACACCTGCGGGCAGCCCTTTTTCCTGCATTTGTCACCCGCCCTGGATCACACCGTCTAGCTAGCGCGCACTGCTGGTTGTTGACAGGCCCCAGGGAGAATTAGAAATAACAGTTCAGCAACAAACTCTGACTCTTCCTTGTGAAATAATGGCGTACTAGAATTACTGAAAAATTTGAACTGAATGACTAAATATATGAACTCTTAAGGGGTAAGAAACCTTAGAGTTAAAATCACTTATTTGAAATACTGTTTTTATTTTCAATCAGGCATAGATGCAAAATCTCCTTTTAGATTTCCTAGGATAAGAATGGCTTTCAGAGGTTATGGTTCTGGTGTCGGGGAGGAAATAAACACCCGTTCAGGAGGCAGCGCATGACTGTGTACACTCCTGTTCTCCCCCAGTTCACTTGGGAAAGGGCTCTCGTCGGAGGACAGACCTGCCGGGGAGGAGGGGTTGCTGCTCGGCGGGGTTTAGCCACCAGCAGCTGGTGTAGGGTGTGACTTCCACAGAGAAGGCAATGGTGTTCCCTTCCCTGTCTACCAACGGGACAACATGCAGGGCACAGCTGGTCAGGATGCAGAATGAGTTCCTCTTCTCTGTTCCACACTCGGCCCATCACGAAGCTAGGAGAACAAAAAAAAATTTAAAGACTGCAGGCCTTTCTTACTCATTTTCTTTGAGCTTTGGGGTCCTAAAAGGAACACGTAAGTCAGAGTGGTGCTGGTAGACACATTTCTCACGGTCAAAGGTAACGGGCTTAAGCAAGAACCTCCATTGAATTAATGTGGAGTTGCAAGTTGATGTTTGTGGATTTCCTTGCTGTTGACGTAGATCTGAACCATGCTGATTTAACAGATACAGCAGTGGAGTTCTAAGGGAGCGTAGACTCCAAATTACAGGTGTTCAGCGTGCAGTCTCGTTTGGGTACAATCTGCTACCAGTTTTCAGGGTCCATACACAATTCCATATTCCTAGCTCTTAAATGTTTACTGAAAAAATAGTCACATGATGAATTAATGAAAGCAGTAATGACAAAAGTGGGCTGTTAGAGTATACTGTGGAACATCAGAAAAACATGGCTGGAAATGTCCTAGAACCAGCTGAAGCCCCCGTTCCTGGGCTGGGTTCTGGATAGTGCTGTTTTTTCCTGAGGTGCTAGGGTGCCCTCTGGTGGTTCCACGGAATATGCACAGTTACTTTGCTCATTTGCACAATTGCCCTTCAAGAGCATGTTTGCATCTCAGCAAATGGGTTTCTAGCCCAAGTACCTTGTGTCAATTTTTGTTTCCAGTAGAGCTCTGAAACTTAGAAACCAAATATGAGATCATGCAGGAATGCTGGCTGTCAGAAGTTCTCTTCTAAAGGTGGGTTTAGACTGCTATTCTCAGATGACCTTAAATAATAAGATAGATTCCTGTCTGCTTGAAAGGGACAGGCACATGGAGGCCAGGAAACGCAGACGCGCAGTGAGCAGGAGTCATGCAGAAAACCTGCATCTGGAGGGGCTTTGGGTAATGGCAGATCTTACCCATTGGGCTTTCGCTGTTGTTGAATTGAGGACTACATAGAAAATCCTTTCTATTTCAACCCTTAGTTGCACATATTCAAGCCATTAGACCACTACTGTGTCTGAATAGCACACTGTAGAGAACATAATTGAAATTTTGTGTGGAGTTCCCACAGGGGCTCAGAGGCATTTTTAGGAACACTGGGCTTCTCTGCTGGTCTAGAAATGTAAGGTATAAGACATGGAATGGAACACTTCTTCTGAGTTATCTCTTATTTTAATCTCCAGTGCCTTTTTCCTTTTGATATTCTCTCTTTTATCCTAAAAATCAATTGCAAAGAAAAACCTGGTTGATCGAGGATTATATTTAGTGGAGGTTTTTAATTTAAAAGTTTCACCTGAAGTTTCGGAGAATTTGAAGTTGAACACATGCATTTTAGATCATTTTCCACTTGTGGTCCTGTGATTAGAGACTCTTAACCAGGAACCCACAGACATCTTGGGAGTCCACGAACAGTTTCCAGGGGGCCCTGTGAACCTCTGGAAACTGTAGGCAGT
>PVKM010023608.1:0-21050 GCA_004027735.1 Carollia perspicillata | reverse complement strand
AAGGTTTAACAATGACCACACTCTGAGTTAACCCTCCTTATAATAATGATACAATTTTTCTTCATGAGTATAGCAAGTTCTTTTTCCACATGGTTAGTCCACTCCAAACAACATCTTTTGTAGCCTGTGATTAATTGTCTAAGGATATGGTACAGGAGTAGAGGGTATGTCAAATAATTCTGCTTGTTGTAATTAATCTGTGATGTTTTTGATTGGAACAGTTGGGGGAAGTTTCTTACTTAGATTTATTAGTTATTGAAACATTCTGGATAAGCACTAGTGGGCAAAGGGGAACTCAGCATTACTCAGAACAAAAAACAAAAACTGTTCCTAGGGTTACAGAACATAGAAATGGCCATACACCAGAGGGAGGTTCAAGAGCACGATCCCTTATTCATGCTTGGTCTCAGAGGAGCCTAATTCCAAATTCTGGGGGCCAAACAAAAGATCTGCTTGCAATACTAGAATCACTGTTATGAAATTGAGAATTATCAGAACAGAAAGGGTTATGATTCCGAGAGTTAAAACAATGATCAAAAATAGTGTGGGGCACTTCATGCCACGTCCACCAGGCCGGAAGCTGCTTCCTTGAAGACTTACACCTTCCCATCTGACCTTGTCATGAAGGGAGGCTGGCCATGGACGTGGCAATCCAGATGGGTAGGAGGGGCAGAGATGCAGAAACAAGTTGATATGGAATGGATGGTCCCACGCTCACATGTGGTGTATAAAAATCAGGAGGGATATCTCAGGATGGAGGGATCCCAGCCCCATTCCAGACTACCCAGCCCAGGGATCCAGTGCCAGAAAGATAAGTCCCCATAACTTCTGGCTATAAACACCAGTGGGGGTTGGGGTGGTAGAAGAAACTGCGGGATTTTCAGGCATCTCCTCTTAAAGGGCCCGCAACAGACTTAGAACTTATGCAGACTCACTCCCTCTGGGCTCCAGCACGGGGGCAGCAGCTGGAAGGGCACCAGTGGCACATGGGAAGAAACTGAAGTGTTTGGCATCAGGGTCAGTGCCATTGGATAGTTTCCTGCTGGACAAAACTCCAGAGGCCAGGCAGCAGCATTGTCTCCTCTCTGAAGCCTCCCCTGCACAGAGCCACAGAGTAATGACACCATTATCTGAGACTCCATCAGTGTAGTTCACAGGAGTTGCCCCTCCCTGGCCATTATCTAAGGCTCTGCCTCATCTGATTTATGACTATGCTTTTCTACATTAAGCCACCTACTAAGACAGGGAGTCAAAGCAGCTCTACCTAATACATAGAAACAAACACAGGGAGGCTTCCAAAATGAGGAGAGAAAGAAATATGGCCCAAATGAAAGAACAGAGCAAAATTCCAGAAAAAGAACTAAATAAAATGGAAATAAGCAATCTATCAGATGCAGAGTTTAAAACACTGGTTATTAGGATGCTCAAGGACTTCATTGGGTACTTCAATAACACAAAAAAGACCCAGGCAGAAATAAAGTTTACATGAAGTGAAGTAAGGAAAAATTTACAAGGAATCAACAGTGAAGTGCATGAAGCTGAGAATCAAATCAATGGTGTAGAACACAAGGAAGAAAAAAATTTCAATCAGAGCAACAAGAAGAAAAAAGAATTAAAAAATTGTTGATAGGGTAAGGAGCTTCTGGTACAACTTCAAATGTGCCAACATTTGAATCTCCTTCTTGCCAAAAGGAGAAGAGAAAGAGCAAGAAATTGAAAACTTATTTGAAAAAATAATGAAAGAAAACTTTCCTAACTTGGTGAAGGAAATAGACATATAAGTCTAGGAAGCACAGAGAGTCCCAAACAAGTTGGACCCAAGAGAAACACACCAAGACACATCATCATTAAAATGCCAAAGGTTAAAATTAAAGAGAGACTCTTAAAAGCAGCAAGAGAAAAATAGAAAGTTAACTACAAAGGAGTTCCGTAAGACTATCAGCTGATTTCTCAAAAGAAACTTTGCAGACTAGAAGGGACTGGCAAGAAGTATTCCAAGTGATGAAAAGCAAGGACCTACAACCTAGATTACTCTAAACAGCAAAGATATCATTTAGAATGGAAGGACAGACAAAATATTTCTCAGACAGGGTAAAGCTAAAGGAGTTCATCACCACCAAGCCATTATTACAGGAAATGTTAAAGGGACTTATGTAAGAAAAGGAAGATCAAAACCATGAACATTAAAAAGGCAACAAATTCACAAGTATCAACAAGTGAATCTTAAAAAAAAACCCCACAAAACAACTAACTAAGCAAACAACCAGAACAGGAACAGAGTCAGAGATATGGAGATAATATGGAGGGTTATCAGCTGGTAGTGGAAGGGGGAGAATGGGGAAATGGCGCAAGTATTAAGAAGCATAGTTGGCCTGGCTGGTGTGGATTTAAAGATCAGTGGATTAAGTGTTGGTCTGCGAACCAAAGGTTCACTACTAGTTCGATTCCCAGTCGGGGCACATGCCTGGGTTGCAGGCCAGGTCCCAGTAGGGAGCACGCAAAAGGCAACCACACATTGATGTTTCTCTCCCTCCCTTTCCCTCTCTCTAAATAAATAATAAAAAATATTTTTTTTAAAAAAGAAGCATAATTGGTAGGAACAAAGACACAGAGGGAAGTTAAGATAGTATAGGAAATGGAGAAGCCAAAGAACTCACAAGCGCAACCCATGGACATGTACTGGGATGGGGGAAATGCTGGAGAGAAGGGGAATACTGAGCAGAGAAGGGCAAACGGGGAAAAATGGGGACAACTGTAATAGCATAATCAATAAAATAGTTTTTAATGAAAATATTCAAAATGGAAAAAATACAATAAAGATTATGTTTTTTTAAAAATGGCAACCAATTCACAACTATCAACAATTAAGTCTAAAAAACAAATTGAGCAAACAAGCAAAACAGAAACCAGAATCATAGATATAGAGATCATTTGGAGGGTTGTCAATTGGGAGGGGGAAGGGGGAGAATGGGGGAAAGGTGCAGGGATCAAGAAGTACAAATTGGTAGGTACAAAACAGACAAGGGGAGAGGTTAAGAACAGTATAGGAAATGGAGTAGCCAAAGAACTTATATTCATGACCCATGGACATGAACTAAGGGATGGGGTATTGCCAGAGGGAAGGGGGACTACGAGGTGGAGGGGGGCAAAGGGGGAAAAATTGGGACAACTGTAATAGCATAATCAATAAAATATATTTAAAAAATAAAATAAAGATAAAGAAGCTGAGCTAATAAAAAAAGAAAAATAACAGAAGAAAAAAACTAGTGTTTGTTAAAGCTATAACATTGGACTCTTAAGGGGAGTTATGCATTATTGTCTCTGAATTCAAGTGTCTTGCATTTATTTGAAGAGATAAGACACATACATGAAAAGTTGCCTAGCAAAACACAGTACAAGATATGTTTTTGGTTAAATAAATAGACCCATAAAGTTTGTGCTAGAAGAAATAAAATGAGAGTGTGATTCCTATGGTCTGGGCTGGTCAAGAAAGGCTTTACAGAGGAAGTAAAAATTGGGTCTTAAAGATCATGTAGGCTTTGGCCCTGGCTGGTGTAGCTAAGTGGATTGAGTGCCAGCCTGCAAACCAAAGGGTCATTGCTTTGGCTCCCAGTCAGGGCATATGCCTGGGCTGCAGACCAGGTCCCCAGATGGGAGTGTGTGAGAGGCAACCGTACATTAATTTCTCTCCCTCTCTTTCTCCTTCCCTTCCCCTCTCTCTAAAAATAAATACACAAAATCTTTTTAAAAAGATCATATAGGATTTGGATTGGTGGAGAGGAATGAAGAAGGAGAAGGTACAAGGGAAATCACGAGTAATGCTCAAGACCCCAAGCTAAGTGATGAAAAAAGTAATCTGGCTCCAACAAAAAGTTTGGATGGTAAAGAACTGGATAGGAACTTGAAGTCAGAGATGTTATCACCTTCATTTCATTATTCTCTGCAACCCTAGCAAAATAAGGTTGCATATAGATGATTGTTTGATTCCAAGACTACCACTAACATTTCTTGAATGACTATTATATTCCAGGTGATCTACAGGCATTGTCACATTTAAGAAATATAATCATGCTGTAAGTTGTAAATATTAAATATTAAATAATCTGTGGTAAATAAATTCTTACTGGGCCACCCAAAAACTACAGAACACAGAGGGAAGTCCAGCAAACAGGCTTTGCTCAATTTCTCCCTGTCTGCCACATTTAATTCATATATGCTAAGGTTCCCTTCTAAAAGCAAGGTTTTCTATCTGAATTCCTTTAGGAAGGTAAAGGGGGAAGGGTCAAAGTTTCTTTCTGGATCTTTTGTTTCTTAAAATCAATATGCCCAAAGGGCTGGGCTGGTCCATATTTTGGAGTGCAAAACTTTGTTCTCTCCCAAGTTATAGTGATACAATGAAATACAAATTTTAGAAAGCTTACTCAGGTACTAGTATACAAACCTGAAAATTGGATATACAAGAACCAGAAAGAGGGAGAGTTGGGCATGTGTCACAATGGCTTCATGAGCAGTGGTATCACTAGAAAGGTAGAGGGAGGATAAAAGCCAGAAGACATTTTAAATAACTGGAAATAGTCCCAGTGACTAGAGAGATCTGGGAGGCATTTGTACAGAGATGGTAGTTAAACCCATGAGAGGTGTAGAGATAATCAAGTGAGAGAATAAGGCTAGGAAAGTACATACAATTTAAAATTTATAATCAGCTAAGCAATGTTGACATTCCTCCATGTGGACAAGGAAATGAATGGAGAAAAAAAGTCATAGGGTAAGATAGAATCTTAGATGACATTCATAATTCAGGGAAGAACATCACAAAAATACTGCAAATGGCAGAGTATTGCCTCATTGTACAGATGAAACAGCTGAGGTTGGGGAGGTAGAATGACTTATGTAAGACCATGACGCATTTGTAACTCAACCTAAGATCTTTCAGATTCCACATTGTGTTCATTTCCCTACTCTTGCCAATCACTAGAACCAATGGCTAGAAAGGTTACATTATACTGTTATGATCACTTCCCAGGTATCAAGGATTTGTGTGGGAACATAAGATTTTAAAGGAAGAGAGGATATCTAGGACTAAGACTAAAATGGTGCCATTCTTGGTTGAAATTGACATCTACTAAATAATGGTAAAATCACTGCGGCATAGGCAGCAAAAGCAGGTGGGGGTTGGGAAAGGGATTAAGTGCAGATGGGGGAAGAAGAAGGTAAATTGACTTTCTAAATTCTGCATTTGTCTTCTAATTGTGCAGAGCTGATGTTTTGAACAATCTGCATTTTTTCAGTTTAGCCCTCACCAGGTGATGACTCTACTATTGCAGCTTTAGTTTAATCTCCGCTTGGAGTGAAACCGTGAAGGAAGGTGATAATTGGGTTTTTAAGCTCAGGCTTTAATGTCTGCAAGCCTGATTTTAATTCAAATAGTTACTGGAAGGAAGGGCCCTGTGCCAAACAGGTGTGTGGATTACAGTGGTAAAAAGTGAAAGAAACCCATTTAGCAGAATACTAAAAGCCAATTTCTGAAATGGTGAATTGCCCATCCATATCTACAAAACTTTGAGACAACCAACCATCAGCAAGAAGTAGCAAGGCAAATAGTGCATTACATTTACAGAATTTCCTTCCATACTTTATCAATTGCCTTCATGGTGTAAATGTGTAAGTGAGGTGAGATGTATGCTAAAGCAATTGTGGATACCTTTTCCCTTTGAGTTATTTGACAAACATGAGTTATTCTCTGTCCTTCATTGAAGAGCTGGTCAAATGCAGCTACTTTCTGTTCAGACTTAAGGATAAGAATACCCTAAGTCTGGGAGTCCAGACAAGACAGAATATTGTACCCCACCATGAAGCTATGATTCCAAAGGCATTCTCCGAGCCACTTTTACTTTTCCACTCTTCCTGGAAGAAAGCAACCTTGTCTCAGGAATCTACGTAGTTAACTGTGGCATGGGTAACCTATCCTGGGTGGCCTCTATCTTCTGGAATCCAGAGCTCACACTTTCAGGAGCACGGTGAATGGCACACTGATTTCATAAAAGTAGAATGTACTAAGCAAAAACTGTAAGGGTCAACCACTGTCAACTTTTTTTAAACCTCAAAGTGCCAAGTACATTTTATACAGGGAGTATAAAGAAAGTAACTATCTGCACATTAAGCAAGCTGATTGAGAGTACACTTTGCTCACCCCAAATTCTGGAGGTTGGAAACAAAACATTTATACTACAAATAATATTGGCTGTTAATTTCAGAGCCTCTTATTTTCTACATACCTCATTCCTTTTTAAAGACACACCAACAACTCTGGCTGGTGTGCTTAGTGGATTGAGTGCCAGACTGCGAACTGAAAGGTCACTAGTTCAATTCACATGTCTGGGTTGCGGACCAGGTTCCCAGTTGGGGGCTAGTGAGAGGCAACTGATCGATGTTTTCCTTGCACATCGATGTTTCTCTCCCTTTGTTTATTCCTCCCTTCCCCTCTCTCTAAAAAATAAATAAATAAAATATTTTTAAAAATCCACACAAGCACAAAGTCCTATAAGAGCTACCTCAATTATGTCCAGTAGAATAACAGCAAGACAGAGTAATTTTGTGAGTAGCAAGACCCAAAACATTCCATTAAAAGCCACATGATGTTGAGCTGTCATCACAGGTATTTAAGTCAAACACCAGGCAGTATTATAGATCAGATAATACTGATAAATAAAATAATCTTAGTTCATAGTACAGCAGGCTGACTACTCTTGGAATGTGAATGTCTGGGCTGGTTACAAATGCTTCAGTATAGCATACCAGTCTTTAGAGATTTGCAGATGTCTGATGCCTCTAGAGATTGAAAAAGAAGGAAATACCCACCCATACAAGAGAAAAGGCTATTTAATCATCTTCACTTTCTTCCTATTTCTGTTTTTTTATTTTTTATTTTTAAATTTTTATTGTTATTATATTACAGTTGTCCCAATTTTTCCCCTTTTGCCCTCCTCCATACAGCCTACCCCCCACTCCCACAGTCAGTTTTCAACTATTGTACGTGTTTCTGGGTCATTCATACATGCTATATAACTAGTCCCTTCCCTTTCTTTCTACCATTTTCCCACTTACCCATCCACTCTGGTTACTGTCATGTTTGTTCCATGTTTCCATGTCTCTGGTTCTAATTTGCTCACTTGTTTGTTTTGGTGATTAGTTTCCACTTGTAGGTGAGATCATATCCTATTTGTCTTTCACTGCCTGGCTTATTTCACTTAGCATAATGCTCTCTAGTTCCATCCATGCTGTTGCAAAGGGTAGAAGCTCCTTTCTTGCTGCTACATAGAATTCCATTGTGTAAATGTACCAATGTGCCCATCAGTAAATGAGTGGATAAAATGAGTTATTTTATCCACTCATTTACTGATGGGCACTTAGACTGTTTCTGGCACTTGGCTATTGTAAATTGTGCTGCTGTGAACATAGGGGTGCATAGGTTCTTTTGAATTGGTGTTTCAGGGTTCTTAGGATATATTCCCAGCAGCAGAATCACTAGGTCAAAAGATAGTTCAATTTGTAGTTTTCTGAGGAAATTCCATACTGTTTTCCACAGTGGCTGCACCAGTCTGCATTCCCACCAATAGTGTGCTGGGGTTCCCTTTTCTCCACAACCTCACCAGCACTTGTTGTTTGTTGAATGATAGCCATTCTGACGAGTGATCACCTCCACTTTTCAACCTTGCAGATTATCCAGAAGGTTCATCATCTCTTGCAGTGGAAACAGAAACGTAGCAGTTTTCACATTTCCTGCATCTCTAAGACAGGTCAGTATTCTGAGGGAGGCACACAGAATGCAACCTGGAGTGTTAAGAGGCAGCTTTGGGAGGTTACTAGGAAAGGAGTAAGTTGTCACCTTGGTAAACAAGATGTTAAATTCATCACTTTTGTATTATTCACATACGTAGGAGTTCTAGACATAATTTCCCTATTATGTACTGAAAAAAGATACTTTTATTCTCTGTTAACTCACATTTGTCACTTGGACTAAAAGACCCACAGGATATCCAGAAACTGCCAAACAGCCCATTCAAGTTATGTGCTTTCATACTATGAACTATAAATCTTGTTCTGGTGCATTTTAGGCCTCTAAGATGATATACATTACAAATAGGTTCTTTTTTTTACTCTATTTTTATTGTTGACACTATACAGATGTCCCTATCCCCCACCCTCTGCCTGCCTCCACCTTCCCTGTGGCCATCACCACTCTGTTGTCTTTGTCTATAGGTCATGCATATGTTCTTTGACTAATCTTTTCACCTTCTTTCATCCAGTCCCCCCTCACCACCTCCCCTCTGACAACTGTCAGTCTGTTGCATGAATCCATACCTCTGTCTCTATTTTGTTCATCAGGTTATTTTGTTCATTAGATTCTAGGCTCTTTCTGCCTGAGTCCATTATGTCAGCTAACAACCTACTCTTACCCACTCACGGGCAAAAGTACCATCCTTATACTGTAATTCTCCCAAAATGCTACTAATTTGTTCAGCAGTGTCAGGCAGCCTTATACATGAGATTGTCTTTTGTCTAGTGAAAAGCTAAAGAGCCTTCTCTTTGCAACATTCACAAGGAAATAATCCAGTGTAATTCAATATTAAATGGAGATTTTTTTTTTTTTTAGTGATAGGAATACCAGTGAGTTCAAAGATCTGATCTGATAATCTTTCAATTTTATTCCCATGAAAAAGCTAGCAATTATTCAGAAGCCTATCAATCTGTTTATGGGCTCTTGGGTCTTCACTTTTTTTCCCTTATAAAACCCTGCTGTGTGCCAGTATAGCTACTGTGTAAGATCTTGTATTTGCCAGCCACTTTGCTATTGTATTTGATGTATGTTATCTCATTTAATCCTCACAGCAACTCTGTGAGGTGAATATTATTATTCCCATTTTACTTATGAGAAAACTGTAGTCCAGAGATGTTAAATCATCTTTCCAGCTAGTCAATGGATAAACTGAAATTGCAAACCAAGTCTGTCTGACCACAGAGCATGCTCTTACCACTATGGCACTACATTTAAAAACATAAGTTCAACTATTTACCAGTACCTTCACTTACAATCAAAGGTTAAAAAACAGAGAAGAATTAAATGTCCTTTTATCCAAAGCACTGATGAAATGTTTGATATTTAAGTGAGAAGACAACTAGTATGGTACTAGTAGTACCAACTAGTACTAGTAGCATTTGGATTTCAGTTATCCATGGCATGTACTCTCATATTTTTTTATTTTTGCATTTTACTATGAATATTCTATGAAGCACCAGTATTTTGACATATTAACAGATGTTAAAGGGGAATGAAGTTCTTTGTTGAAATAAACTTAGGAAACCCTGTGTTAGCAAAATTAGAGAGTTGTGTTTACCATAGGGATTCTCAAGACTTTTACTATGCAAATGAGTTTTGTGATTCTCCAAAAGGAGGATGTAGTAGCCCTCTGAACCTATCTGACTGAACTTATTTTATTTTGTACAGGTCATGGAACCTTGTCTTGACTGTAGTACTTATCAGGACTTACAATATACTAAGGAATTTTGTCAATCCCCAAAAGTACAATAAATCTTGCCAAACTTATATTACCATTTATCTCTTTTTTCAGAACAGATTGAGTGAATGTTAAATCATAAAATGTATTTTGATATAATTTCCTTGATAAGAAAAATTGCTTTTAAACAATGCTTTTCCCAGAGCACTCTGTTAAAATAAATTAAATGATTAATTTTGTAGGAAGAGTAGGAGAATCATTTCAAAACTTAATCAAGATATGAAGAATTTGTAATGTGTATGGATAATTACTATAGTGATGTTTATAAAAGCTCCAAGTAGAAAACAACCTAAATGTTCACCAATAAAAAAAATATTAGAATAAATTATGTATGTCTATGTCCAAGCTATTACAATCTTTATATGTATTGCTTTTATTTCTAGAAGTTTTAAAAATTAAAATATGAAGAATAAAATGATCAGTCATCTATTTACAACTTAGGATTAACAAATGTTAACATGTTTTTTCTCAAGTTTTTATATATAAAAATTATTGCCATGTTTATACACAAAAAGCACAAATTCTAGATGATATTTTCTTCAGAATGAAAATATAAACTGGAAGAAACATTTGTAAAACATATAAAACAAAATTTAACATCATTAATTTACAAATATCTTGGAAATCAGTAAAAAAAGAAAAACACAACAGTTAGAAATAGGCAAAGGTACAATTGATAAAATAAAAGTAAAAATGAAAAATAAACATAAAATTTGTTCAACTTAGAAAGCAATACAAAATAAAATTACCCCCCCCAAACAATTTCTGTCTATGAAGCAATCAATTAATATAAATTAGAGTACCTAATGTTGGCAAGGCTATGTGGAAAACAGGTGCTTTTTAAATTTTTATTGAACTTACTGGGGTTACATTGGTTAATAAAATTATTTAGGTTTCAAGGTTACAATTCTGTCTGTATATTGTATTATGTGTTCACCACCCAAATTTCCCACTTATCCTCCTTTTACCCTCCTGTACCCCCCCACCCCCCTTTCCCTCTGTTAATCACCATACTGACATCTGTGTCTATGAGGGTTTTTTGCTTAATCCCTTCACCTATTTCACTGAGCCCCCACTCAACTGCCCCTTCAACAGCTGTTAGTCTGTTCTCTGAATCTATGAGTCAGTTTCTATTTTGTTTGTTTATTTTATTCATTAAATTCCACATGTAAGTGAAATCATGTGGTATTTGTCGTTCTCTGACTGGTTTATTTCAGTTAGCATAATAATCTCCAGGTCCATCCATGCTGTTGCAAAAGGTAAGATTTTCTTCTTTTTTAGAGCTTGGTAGTATTCCACTGTGTAAATGTACCACAGCTTTTTTATCTACATGTCTACTGAAAGCACTTGGGTTGCTTTCAAATCTTGGTGATTGTAAATAATGCTGCAATGAACATAGGGGTGCATATATTCTTTTCAATTAGGATTTTGGGTTTCTTTGGATATATTGCCAAAGAATATGGAGAATCTGTGGAGAGGTGGAATTACTGGATCATAAGGCAGTTCCATGTATAATTTTCTAAGGAAACTCTGTACTGTTTTCCACAGTGGCTACCCCAATCTGCATTTCCACCAACAGTGCAGAAGGGTTCCCCTTTCTCCACATCCTTGCTAGCACTTGTTGTTTGCTGACTTATCGATGATAGCCATTCTGACAGGTGTGAGGTCATATCTCATTGTTGTTTTAATTTGCCTTTCTTTGATGATTAGTGATATTGAGCATCTTTTCATATTTCTATGGGCCATTTGTATGTCCTCTTTGGAAAAGTGACTATTAAGATCCTTTGCCCAAAAGCCAATTATCAAGAGGCAAGGGAAGTCGGTTTATTTCAGAGCCAGCAGCCTGAGAAGAGGGAAGACTAATTTCACAAAGACCATCTTAACATGTCAGTGCAGGCAGGGGTTTTTAGGAGCCTCAAAGGGGTAGGAAGAACAAAGGAAACTGGTGGGAGGAAGGGGGTTGCTAGCTCCCCATTGAAGGTGGTATGTGTGACTCAGTGCAGTGTGCTCCAGCAACCGTCTCAGAACCAATCAATAGTTGGTCTGGTTTTTATCATCCTGGTTGTACTGTCAAAGGTGAGCAAATGTCCTGGAGTTAAAATGCCTGGAAGCTGGAATCTGCTTCATTTGAGGTTAGCTCCTAGAATCCTTTAAGGAAACAGGCAGTTTATCCATAGCTACATGTGATTTTACAAGTCCTTATTTACAGAAACAATTTTAAGAGAATGGTGGTGTGGGTTACACCGGTTCTTAAGTTTGCTGACAATGTGCTCTTTATCCCAACATGAAGGGTGCGGGAAGGCAAGCTCTCAGAGACTGGGGAAAGCTGGTCAGACTCTGTTACTATGTTTCTCTGTCTGAAATGCCAATTGCCAGACATTCGCCATACCTCTGTGCTTCCTCTCTGCCCAGGTCACTGGGCTCAGCCGCAGTTTGTACTGCCCACTCCTGCAAGAATGTTCTCTAAATCTCTTTGCTCCTACTGGCTGAAGGGGGTGCCATTCCACAACCTGATTTCTCCCCTCTCCGGGCTGAGCCCCACAGTGAGTGCTGGGCTGCAGGGCTGTGTCTGTGGTTCATCTCTGTTTTTCTCTCTTCCCACTACCCCAGTTCACACTCATTTGCCCACCTTTAGATGTTTCAGTTAGTGGATCTGTCAGATGTGTTTGTGCATTAGCAGGGAATCCTTTGTTGCATTATAGCTGTTCAAATTGTTGAAACTTCAAGGGGAGAGACCAAGGAGACCTCTCATGCCACCATTCCTCTGACCTAGAATCCATTTTATAAGTACATTAAACATATTTATATTAGAAAAGATAAAAGAACTATATATAACATCAAAATCGCCCATAATCCACCATGGAAAGATTACTTACATTAACATTTGGCTGTATCCCCTCAAATATTTTCTATGAATATATTTTTTTAAACATCGAGGTCATATTGTATTCACTTTTGAGTTCTACTTTTTTTAACTAATGCTGAAAATAATTTCCCGTTATATCAAGGCACTGTTGTTCACTTAACCAATTCACTGCTGTCCAACATTACGATTTTATCTAATTTTCACTATTATGAATAAGGCTGCCAATAATATCATTAGGCATAAATCTTTTTCCTAATTAATAATGATTTTCTTAGGATAAAATTCTAGAAGCAAAATCACTGGTATGAGCTTTTTAATGACAATATACACGCCAAATTGTTTTTCAAAAAGCTTATACTAATAACAGCTACCTGAGTACCAACTATATGTCAAATATCATTTTAGATAGATTTTATCTAAAAATCTATGCCTCATTTACAGATGAAGACACTAAGATCCATTGATACTATTTGTTCAGAGTCAAAGAGATAACAAGTAGCAAAGCTAGAAAAATAAATTCAGAATTGCCCAATTTCAAAGCTCGTGTTATTTCCATGTGAGTTTTAAAATATAAATTGTTTTACATGATGATATTATTATATAGTTACTATATAATAATATATAGTAAATGTGGAGAAAATGTGGAAAATACAAGTAGATAGTAGAGAAAATACAACTAAATTACCCATGAATCCACCACTTACAATAATTTAGTGTATTTCCTCAGGCTTTTGTTCCAGATACAATTACTAGCTTAAAAATAACTAAAATGTTGCCAATGTAATTTTGCATTCTGCTTTTATTACTTAACATTTTTAATGCTGACTCATATTCTTTATAGACATATAACAGTTGCACATTATTGTCAATGGATGTTACCGTGTGTATATTTAAGTTGTTCAGCTCACCTGTGAATTTCTTTTTTTATTCATAGGATCATCTATCTCCTATGAAGTTTACAGAGTTCAATGTTGGGAACCATCCTAATCTTCAAAATAAGTCACCATGGCGGATTGAAAGCTTCACTATATGAAAGCATTTTGTCAAATACTTGCTGTGAAAATAGGTGTTTTGGAACTTTACAAGTCATTTAATTTACTGAATTCATCAATCTGGTAGCAGTTAATACCATCCAGTCTTCCTCTTTTCCTCCCCGCACTCCACCTCAATCTTTGAAAGCCTAAATGCATATAAATCTTTCTAGAGTCTATTTTCATTCTTCTTATGTGGTAAAGCAGAATTCAAAAGACTTTCTTGGCATCTTTAACTCCCCTGGAAAGTCTATTAATCATATCTATAGTGTCTTTGTGGAATTGAGGAGCAGACTACATTTGCTGCTTGTGGGCATGTGCATTAACAAGCATGCACATATGTAGTACATTTACACAGAATTCTGCTATGGTATTGTGAAAATCAAGTTTAAAAACTGCGGTGTTTATTCAATATTTTTTATTCAATATTTTTAAAATAGCAATTTGAATATATGCTGAACTGTGAACATCATCCCTATATCAGGTCCCTAAAGTTCAAGAGAGATTTGACACACTGCGATCAGGGTCCTTAAATTGGGAACTGAACAACAATGTAAATGTAAAACCTGATGTCTGTCATAGATGTGTGGTATTCCTGAAAGTAGCACAACTAGTTGGGAAGATCAGATCAGATCAGTTTTCTACTTTATTAAATATAACAGTTAGTGTTTTATACACTTGTAATACCAGCCTGTGGTAAAATTCTCTAATTACTTTTATTCTTTTTTTCTGCTACCTAGCTTTATTTTAGCCTTTATGAGTTATTGTTATGATGAAGAAAAACTATAAGCCGAAGTTATAGACCATCAATTTTGTTAAGGAGGTTAATGGTAATTTTCAGGTTTAATTACAATACTATTCATCAGGATAAAATTTTACCATTGAAATTAGCCTAAGGGTTAGCACTAAAGACCTGTGTTTTCACAGCAAGTGTTAGTGTACAGATAGTGATAATCTAATAGTAATATGACAATCTTTTGTTTTTCTTTGTTTCTTGTTTTTTTTTTATTTAGTTTCAGTGGTATCTCAGCCATGGAGATAGTTTACATTCATTTCCCCATTAATTTATAGTCATCCATTCTTTTAGTCCCAGTACATAAATTAGTGAGTATGGACACGAATGCTGCTTCTTTATAATAATAATAATACCTAAGAGCATTGATGATGTTTGTTTCTCAGGCAGTGCTCTAGTGCCCAGCTCTTGACCATAGAAATCCCAGCTCTTCCAGAGATCAGTCAGTGTTACAGGCATCTTCCAGATATCAAGGAGTTGAGCTCCTGGAGGAATGTTAGGTTTACTAAATTATTTTTCCTTAAACCTTACTGTGTAGAAAGAGTTGCCTGCCACAATCAGCTCAGTGTTCAGGCTCCAGTGGAGCTGAGAAAGCAAGCAACCCAACTACTTAAAGCAACAAAAGACTTGTTTATTTGGATTCTCTAGGTAATTTTGGTCAAGATAAGACTTTTACCATAAATTAAATTGATTGTGGCAGCATATCACTTGAGAGAATACTAGACATGACTAAATATATCAGGGCCAGGGCTGTTTCTCAAACTCAGACACTAAGAAGCAGCCTAGAAGACTATGCATACTGGATTTCCCAATGAAATTCTATATGTTCAAATGGGAATAGTTTTCCCCTTCCTCTCTCCCTCCAAGACACTTCCTTGTTTAGGTTTCTCTTGAAAGTTTATTTGGCCATCCACATGGCTTTATGATGAACAAAACTTGCCTTCTATTCGTATAGAAATGCACCTTTAAAGGTAGGCCTATTACTTCATAGCCAGTGGGCCTCGAAGCAAGCCTTTCTCTTTTCCATGTGTCATCTTCTGCCAAGGGTTTAGGCAGAGTAGCTGTTAACTATAATTCAAAGCCAGAAAGGAAGCAAGAACTTCTTTGATGCATAGAGTCTATTAGCACTCATAGAAATCAGGTCATAAAGCTCAGGAAAGGTAAAATGCAAAGCCGACAGATTTACAGTCTTCAAAAGGCCAAATAAATCAGTGTTTTTACTGGGGGCTTAGTGAAATACAGAAACCTTATTCCTGTCTCAGCACCTTGATCTCACTAGTGTATAGACTGATAATATCCATAGATTGAGCATTGACTACATACATAAGCATTTCTCCGATTGGTTTATTATTGAAACAGCAAGGAGATTTGTTTGATAATTAGCATATCCTGATTTGGCTCCTTTGCCTGCTTTTCCTTGCAGCCCTGTCCAATAACCTCTGTGGGATCTCATTCTCCAATATTTGGTACCCATTCTTCCCCATTTGCAACATGAGAACACTCATTAGGATCCCACAGCTTAAAGGTGCTATGTAATCTTTAGTGCTCTTATACGTATTATTGCAGGATTAGAATGAAGAGTTTAACCATAACAGTATTTCTAAGTAAACCAGCGCTCTCCATTCTTCCATGTTCTTATTGCTGATTTGTTCTTTCAGAGATTAGGGTACTTTATTAATGTTTTGCATTAATTCCAACAATGTTCTTAGAAATAGACAGAGTAGAAATTATTTCTGTATGGTACAGGTAGAAAAATTAAGGCCAAATAAATGAAATGCCCTCCAGAGGTACCTAGCTGTCTGGAGCAAAACAATGTCCAGTGTACTGTTAAAGTGATTTGACTTCTTAGTACTGCAATTACCATGCGGCGACTTAGAACAGCGAGAGAAAATAGGCCAAGATCACATTCAAAAGAGTCCTACTTTGTCTATAATCTGAAAGCATGCATTTTATGCAACTCTTTTTCTCTATGTGACATAAATTTAATATGTGCCTCTTTACCCCACTGGCCCCATGTGACACATATATTTCACACTACATGGCATCAGCCAGTGTCATTATCTCCTCTGGAAACCCATAGAGCCAAATCTCAGGGCTGACTTTGTCAGTGAAATTAGTGTGCTTCCCCATGTTTATGCCAAATTGCACAAAATGTAGACATTGCAGTAAATGGAGACTTAAGCACAACCCTAGCAGGTATGTTTTAAGAATATTGAATGCACATTATTGTAAAGTGCACCTGAAATTTAACATGACCCAAATTCACAGTAATGGAACAGTAATGCAGAGCCGATCCCTTTCCCTTCTCATCACACTGTCTCCAAAATGGGCTGCCTGGTGATGAGGAGCAGATACTTTAAAGGAATAATTCTCTGTCCTCTCCTAGAAAAACGTCCAACAGTCACTGCAAGTGAAAAACATTCTATTTATACATTCTAGAACCTCTGCACCCACAGTAGCTAAAGTACTCATTTGGTTCAAAAGACATGTTCTGTGTTTCTTTCAGAGTCATAGAAAGCATCTAATAAGACTGTTCAACCCTTCCACAGTCCCTTGTTAGTAGAAAATTGATAAGCTCCATCCAATCAGTAGAAAATGTTTTATAAAGTATGGTACACCTACATTTCTTTAACTATAGCTGTAATGTGCCATATTAAATTGTAATCTTTTGCATGCAGGTGTTATGTAATATAATAATGAATGGGTGGCTCCTAATAGCATGCAACCCATGAATGTTTACTTCCCCAAAACAAATAAGGTTGTGTCCCACACAGTGTTCAAAACTATTACATGTGTTCTTCGTACAAGCCTGGTATATGGTCATCAGCACAATGAGTTAAAACAGGCAATGAATGTAGTGTATCAGGAAATACAATCTAAGTAGGGAATGGCGTTAAAGTAAAGGAAAATAACAATAAGATGCAATCAAGGAATAATTGCTGTCACTCTGCTGGCTAAATCAGCAAAGAGACACAGCAGAATAACTAGTACTGGGTCTTGGTAATATATGAAATGTATTGGAGAACCAGAGAAAGAAAGGCCCTGGGGACCTCAGCAAGTAAGCTCAAGTTGCCAATTTGCTACAAGTCCTTTTTCCCTCCAATCTGCTCAAAGTGATTATATATGGTATTCTTAAAACTTTGTGTCTTGCTAGAGAAATACCCACAAATACTGATCAGCCTTATCTTCCTATGTTCTTTATTAAAAGTATATGCAGACAATTGTTGTTTCTTTTATATATTGTGCTTTTGTTAAATAATGTTGGCAAAGCCTAATATTTCAGACCACTTTGATAGAAGTTTCTATACATTTTATTTCATGGGGTTATAGCAGAATTTATTAATTCTCAGGTTGATTGTTATGTTTGGTACGTAGACTCCTCCATAATTTCTCATCTTCCAAGCACATCTCCCATATATGCTCAGTATTTCTCTTATGATCCAACATGGATATAACTTGGGAAATTAGCAGCAATGGCTTTTAGACAGAAAACTGACTAGTCTAATGGCACTGAGTTATGTTCAGTCTCTGCTGAGCCTCACACATCTTTGGCTGTTACCTCTGTTACTGTTAAAAGTAAAAAGAAAAAGAAAGAACTTATGTACCTAAACATGATATGAACTCTGGTTCAGTTTTTGTTATACAATTAGGACTATGTTTATTGTTCTCCAGATGCATATCATCTGAAAAAAGAATACAATGATTCTGATAAAAGACCACAGTGGTCCACTTGCTCTTAAATTACACATTACACTTAGAGAAATATTTGAAGAGACCCTCATTAAGTAAGCCCCAAATAAAGTTCTCCTCAATAGATGCACCATTTGAATAAAAAGTCCTTATCAGAAAGCATAAAGAATATTCCCCTCAACTAGCCAACAAGAAGGCAGAAATCATTGAAAAATGCACAGCATTAAAAGCTGAATTTGGAAGTCATTGACTGGAATAAATAATAATGGAGAACTTGAATCACATCAGAGAAGCCAACCCACAGAAGTCAGGCTTAACACAAAACCAGAAAGAAGTCTTTTATTGCAGTTAGGCTCATTTTTAAAAAGTACTTTGTCCTAGGTGAATACCTCAAACATCTCTGCTGAAATCCCATTTCATTTATTGCAATATATCACCCACAAACAGCTTGAATTTGCAGTACAAACACAATGTAAAAAATTCAAATACTAGAAACAAAGGACAACTATTTTTTTCCTAGACTAAAAAAGGCATAAATGAAGCAACCTGTACATAAGAATCTTATTTGAGTAGACATTCCTAAGGAAATTCAAGATATTATGTTTAAAAGGAAACTATACATATAAAGATATACATACAATGATTTCTACAGGAATGTGTGAATATATTGACATGCATTTCTATATTTTATAAACAAAAAAATTTAAATTATTTTTCTCACCATATACAGGGACATTGAAAAACTAGTCAGCTTCTCTTTGAATATTAAAATACTCATTCTCACAGAGTAGCATAATGTTTCAGTGCTCAGACAGACTTCTAACTCTACAGAGGAGGAAAATATATGATAGTAAAAAACACATTTTAAGCAAACTTTTAAATAAGTATTTGAATATGTTTATGATTTTGAAAGATTTTCCTCATAAACCTTAATGGAAATATTCAAAATAATTCCGCAAATTGGCACAGTATCAGACCCAGGTCCTGACAATGTTAGTAAACTCCAAAATAAATCTGGCTGTTACATTTCAATGTCATTTGCAACAATATGGATAGACCCAGAAGCTGTGCTATGCAAAATAAATCAGAGAAAGACACAATCAACTTATATGTGAAGTTAAAAAAATCAAAACAAATTAACAAAACAAAACAAACTACAAAAACAAAGAAGAAAGTGATGTTTGCCAGGTGGAAAGAGGTGGATGAAAAGGGTAGTGGGGGATATAGTCAATAATAGTGTGATAACTTGGCATAGTGACAGATGGTTACTAGACTCAGTGTGGTAATCACATCATAAGATATAGAGATGTTGAATCACTGTGTCATATACCTGTAACAAGTACAATATTTTATGTCAACTATACTTAAATAAGTAAGCAAATCTACAAAAAAGAATTTCAATAAAAACTAAATACAATCACTATAGAGAGAATGCAAAAGTTTTGTTTTTACAGGAGCCACCACAACCACCCTGTACATATATGCATTAACGGGAAACAGTGCCCTTATTTAACACGTGTCGTGGTATATATGACTTTTAAAGCTTTTTTGTAAATTACTTAAAGTGCCATAAAAACTAGTTTTGGGATAAATATAGCAGTTTGATTTTGTAGGGTGCCCCTGCCTGAGTTTTTGGTGACTCTTGAAACTAGTACTTTGGGATATTGTTGTGAAAATGTCCATCTGTGTTTGACAGGGTAGCAAGGACACTCCAAGAACACCCTGGAGACCCTGAGCTCTCTGTCCAGTCCTGGGCATTACTAGTTATAAGGGACCCTGGGCCAAGAGGCTGCAGCATGTCCCCTGAACACACTGTGGCTATAACCTTTGACCTGAGAAACTTCAAAGAATTCCAGTGAGCACACTGGCTGCTCCCTGGTGCATCTGGAAGTCCCAGGAGGGAGCTCGGGCAGATCACCCCAGAACCACCCCCACAGGGCCTGTATTGTCTCATGTCCAGTCCCGTTCAATGATTACATGATTGTAACAGCTGAATAAGACTCTGTATATGGAGGGGAAAGTTTTATTCTTAGAACATTAAAGAATGTAGGTTACTAATTAGTCAAAAATTATCATTATACTTATCAATCCACTGTCATACCATTCATAAATTACCTTGTACAGTTAGAAAATACTTATTAATGTGGATCTGCAGGACCCAATAAAATGCAAATCTGAAGTTGTTTCTGAATCACAAGAGTCTGTGTGTCAGGGATACTGGGTGTTGAGACTTGAAAGTTCTGTGAGATGTAAAATATCAAGTGGGGATAGAGGGGGTCATAAGCCCAGATGAGATAGAAAACATTGACATTTTAACCCCCTTACCACTTGATTATAATTTACCCTAAAATTTGAAGCTTTCTATTTTCAATCTATTAAAAGTGTAATGCTGTTGAGGGTAAAATTAATTTAACTCTTCTATGCCCTTTTAGTTGTCTGTAGACAACTTCAGATTTGCATTTCCACTGCTGCCTCTGTTTAATTATCTTAACAGAACCACATGGAACATTTATTTCTAAATGTTATGTTTAAATGTTTTCATTTGCCATGAACTTATTAAGTTTTCTACATTTTATTCATCTGAAAGTTTTGGATGACCTCAGTTCAGCCAAAGTTTGCAGAAACGACTTTGCATTCATATGACTATTGTCAAAGGGTGTAGACACTACAGTCCTAGATGATAAATAAAACAACATATTTGGGTACATATGCTTTTATTTCTCTGGGGTGTATACCTAGTTATGGAATTATTGGATCATATCATTCTATGTTCAACAATTTGAGGAATTGCCAAACTGTTTTCTAAAGCAGAAGCATCATTTTACATTCACACTAAGCAGTGTATGAGGATTCTAATCTTTCCACACCTTTGCAAACATTTAAAAAATATCTGTCTTGGACTTCCGGCCAAGATGGAGGCGTAGGTGGAAGCACTGTGCCTCCTCTCACAACCAAGATTAAGGACAACAAATATTTATAAACAATAACACAACCAGAACACAGAGAATTTGAAATGTGGAAGTCCACGGCCAATCAACCCAACCGGTAAGAGGGGCGGAGTAGGCAGGCGGCGGAGAGAGAAAGCGGCAGGAAAA
>PVKM010023607.1:0-21085 GCA_004027735.1 Carollia perspicillata | reverse complement strand
CATCAATTCCACTTCTGGGAAACTGTCCTACAGATATACTTAGATGTATGTGAAATTGATGTACAAAGTTATTCAATGGAGCATTGTTTGTAGTAGCAAAGATTGGAAGCAATCCAAATACCCATCAGTAAAGGGCTGGAAATTAACTCTGGATAGCTATAACAATGGAATGCCATGAAACTATTTTTTTAAAGTGAGATGCTTCCTACATAGTGATATGAAAAGATCACTGTATTCATTTATCAGGGCTGGTATAACAGATTGTGGCAAATTAGGTGGCTTTAAAGCAACAGAAATTCACTCTCACAGTTCTAGAGATGAAAAGTGTAAAATCGAGGTGTTTGCAGGGCCGCTCTCCCTCTAAAAATTCTAGGAAGGATCTGTTCCGTGCTTTTCTCCTGGCGTCTAGTGGCTGCTGGCAACCACTGCCGTTCCCTGACTTGTAGACCTCACTTCGATGTCCACCTTCATCTTCCTGTGGTGTTCTCTAGATGAGCGTCTGCTCAGGTAACTGGGCACTACAGCTAGCCAAGTTGCCGTATAAAGCTAAAAATGAAAATTGTCAAGATGTACATTAAGTAAAAATAAATCAAGGTACAGGCTACTGTGTAAAACAGGCTACCTTTTATTTATAAAAGAGGAAGAATAAAAATTCACATTGCTTGTATTTGCATAAATTCTGGAAGGATTCTGATAGTTATATGTGTGCATGGGGAACTGGTTAGGTTAGAGACAAGGAAAGGAACAAGTATTCACCATATACCTTTTCATATAATTTTGATTTTTTGAACCATGGAACGTATTACCTAGGTAAAATGTTTAATTAAAAAATATGAAACTAAGATCTGTGCTGCCAGTGCGGGAAAAGGTAAATTATTAGAACAAGAAACAAAGTCCAAAACTTGACACATGCACGCACATGTGCACACACACACACGTGCGCACACACACACACACACAAGGTGGCATTTCCGATGACTGGCAGAACTAGTGTAGGTGAATTTTATGGTATTTTTGTTTACGCATATTGTCTATTTCATTAGTGAATTTGTTTCTTCTGCAGCAACAGAAAAAACAACTTAAACATCTTTAATCTCGTTTGGAAAGTTTAGCAGAGGCAAACAATTATTTAGCAGATGCAAACAATTATGGATCAAAACATTTTGAGAATCAGGGAATTCTTCTTCCTAAAAATGTTTAAAAACTGATAGCCTCTTCGATTTTTGTTAAGATACATTTCTTACCTTGAAGGATTTGAAGGGAGGAAAGAAATGAGAAAGGCCCAGCCACTTTATTAATTGTACAGTTCAAATATGTATGAAACTCAGAATTAAAAGTGAGAAATGAGCTTTAGGGAAACTGTTGGCCATGATCATCTCTTTGCTATTATTGACTTACTTCCATTCAAACTTCTCACACACTGAGTGACCTTGCACAGACTCAAGGGCTACAGATTCTGTGTGCGTGTGACTGTGACCCAAGTCACATCTCCATGCAGGTCTTCCTTCTGTTTGCTGAGCTTGTCCACACAGACATTCTGCAACAAACGCAATGTGCTTAACGTGAAGCTGCTCATCTCACCTCCTACCTCCCACATCTGCTCTTCCCCCAGGCCCCATTCCAGCCCCTGTCTCTGTCATCTCCCCAGCGACGGAGGCCTTCTCTGTCGCCCCGTCTCCCATATCTAACCAATCGCCAAGTGCTGTCAATCCTCTCCAGAAGAATTCCACCATTCTTCTAGAGTGTATTCCCACTGACTCCCTCATGATTGCTCTCCTCCCAGTTTTATTGAGATATTGTATAATTAACATGCATCACTGTATACGTTTAAAGTGTTCAGCGTAATGATTTGACATATATTATGATTACTGCATCCGTCATCTCATATAGTGATACAATAAAAAGAACAATCAAAAAAATTTTTTCTTGTGATGAGAACTCAAGATTTACTTTTGACAGCTTCCATATATTTCATACAGCAGTGTTAACTACAGTTATCATGTTGTACATTAAATTTCTAGTACTTATTTATCTTATAATTGGAAGTTTGTACCTTTTGATCACCTTTCTCCAGGTCCCCCTACCCCTATTCCCCACTCTTGGTAACCACAAATCTGACCTCTTTTTTATGAGTTTTTTTTTTTTAATTTTACATGTAAGTGAGATCATACAGTATGTGTTTTCCTCTGACTTATTTCACTTAGCATAATGCTCTTAAGGTCCATTCATGTTGTTGCAAATGACAAGATTTTTCTCATTTTTTCTAGATGAATAATATTCTCTATATGTGAATATACAAGTGTATATATATATAACTTCTTTATATATATATAAAATATATATATATATATATATATATATATATATATATATATATATATATATATATACTTGGATATATATACTTGGATATTCCCAAATCGATGGACTCTTTGGTTGTTTCCTTGTCTTGGTTATTGAAAATAATGCTGCTATGAATATGGGTATGCAGGTATCCTTTCAAGCTAGTATTTTTATTTCCTTTAGATATAGTCCCAGACTATACCATAAGGAGACTATTACCATTTTGTCCCCTTATACCCACCCATGCTGCAATCCCCACGTGTGTTCTGGTAACATCCTTGAGTAGGTGGGGCCTGCTATTAGGGTCTATTTTGGGACAAGGCAATTGACTGAGCTCTGAGTTGGGGGTTTGGGTTGGTGTGCCTCTGCCTGAGAAAAGCTGGACAAAACTGCTGGCTTAGTCACCTGCCCGAGTGAGGCTGTAGGATGGATTGCCTGGACTCTCTGGTCAGGCTCACTAAGTTAAACGGTCAGGTGTGCTCTGGCGGTGTTCCTTGGCCTGGCAAGCTGAGGCTGTATTCAGCAATAAGCAGGGACTATGATGCAGTCTCTCCTGGTCTCTGTGATGCAGGTGGGTGCTTCAGCCTCAATCCCATGTTCAAAGATTCTTTCAGTGATGACTTGTGTATGAATAGTTGTCAAATTTTGTATGTGTATATGTGTGTGTGTGAGGAGGAGCAAAGTCAGAAACAACCTGTGTTGCCATCTTGGTGATGTCACTCATTTCTTATCTGTAATTCCCGAACAGTTTAATCCATTTTCCACATTAGTAAAGTTATTGTTTCAAATGAAAATATTATGTCATCTAAAAATCCTCTTTGATGTCTACTAAATTGCATTATATATAATAAAGCTCCATAAACTCTTATTAAATGAATGACTAAATGGACAATTGCATAATGGGCAGTGAGCAGATTCAGGCGTGGTTATTTTGAGACTTACTAGCCATAAAACCATTGTTAGCAGAAATGCCAGTCAGTTAAAGCAATGTGCTAGTCCTGCATCTCTGAAACAACTCCCCATGTCACATCAAACTATTATGGATAAAGTTGTATTTCTTTGTCAGTTCCTTTATTCTATCTTATTAAATCAATCAGAGACAATGCTCATACTTTATATGAAATTTTGGAATCATATACACCAGTAAATAGTAATCATAATAACCACAATACAATTTCTGCAATACAGACATAATGGAAGATGTGTTTCCTAGTGGTAATTTAAAATTAAAAATTCTTTCAAGAAAAATAAGACAGACTCATAGATAGAGAGCAGGATCACCACTAAGGGGGGGTCAGGTTAGGGGCTGGAGGGACTGAGCAAAAAGGAAAAAGGACTCATGGACATGGATAACAGTGTGGTGATTGCTGGGGATGGGAATATATGGGGACTAAATGGTAATGCAAAAAATACAGTAAAATTAAAGTAATTAAAAAATAAATAAGTCTTAAGAAAAAGAATTCTTTCAGCTCCAAATCCATATACATGGTACAACACAAAAGAACCCTGTCCCTAAAATAAAGGTGACCAATCTTCATCCACTAAATTGTTATTCAAAACACATTCTTTGTAAGTGTACCCAAACACGTTTCTGTAAAGCTAAAAGCATCCAGAGATATATAGCACTTGTATCGCTGTAAATTTGAATGCAATCCTGACCTGTATTTTTATGAATTAATAAAAATGTTACTTGGGCAATATAGGTTTTGCATTTAATCCAGAGACTTACATCTTTAAGGGAGTATCCTAGCAACCTCTCAGCAGCTAAGGAAAAACCCAATGACAATATACACCGATTTAATTATGCTGCTGGTCTCCAACACACTTTGCAGTTAATCAAAAAGATATGTAAAAACAGACAGAAATTAGAGAGAACTACTGGTGAAGGGGCTTCAGCAAAGAATTTCATAACTAAATGAGAACTTTTACTCTGGAACACATTTGTCAGTAAGCAGAGTAACAATGAACTTGGTACAGTTATGACTGCTGCAGGGGAGGGTGTCAGAACTAATATATTAATTACTCTAAGACACCACTAGTCTCAGGGCAAAAATTACACTGGCACAATCACAGCTTTACAGATAAATTCAAAACTTGCAATCCCACTACATTTTCAACGGCATGTCCAAATGTGCATTTTCTAGTGGCAATGCATTTTATGGGATCTAAGTCCTGGAGAAATATGATTTTCTTGAGTACACATTCGGAAATATAGCTAATTTCATCATCACCACCCTCTCCATCCACCATTTTTCCTACCCCACATCACTATTTTACATGGCCAAGTGCTTGGTACTGTCTTTACCTGTTTATATCTACTCACAACAGATTACACAGGGCAGGTCTGTCCTAGGCAAGGTGGAGTTTTTTGGCTTTATACTCATAAATCAAGGAATCCAGAGAAAGACAGACAGAAACTTTGCCTAGCAAACAACATCCAGACTCATGAAAACATGATCTACTTGGTCAATAAACAGTTTTTCTGAAGGTACATAGGAATTCTTGTTTTGTCTTCACAGATGCTAAGGGATAGACTCATGAGAAATTTGAATCATTTTAATTTTTCTCTTATTTAACATATTCCCAGAATATAGGCTAATTTCTTTTAGGTAATTTTTCCTTTTTCACTGAATTTATTGGGGTCACACTGGCTAACAACATTCTACAGGTTTCATGTGCACTGTTGCACAGCACACCGTCCGTACACTGCAGTATGTTCACCGCCCCAAGTCAGGTCTCCTGCCATCACTGTGTACCCCTTTACCTCCTCCACCTCCCCACCCCGCACCAGGAACCATCACACCGTTGTCTCTGTCCCTGTGTTCTTTCTCTTTTTTCATTTTTTTGCTCAGACAATTCTAATATTTCTTAAACCTCAAGCACAAAAACTACTCGCCTGGGCCATTAAGTACACAAACACAGGCACACACACTCTCTCTCACACACATATTTCTCAAACTTTGAAAAAGCTTAACTTTTTCTTTTTTTAAATTATCTACTACATTTATTGGACTGACATTGGTTAATCAAATGTAAATTTCAACTATATAATTCTGTAACACATCATCTGTACATTGCATTGTGTGTTCACTACCCAAAGTCAAATCTCCTCCCATCACCATATATATTTGATTAACCTTGACCATTCACCACCTCCCCCGCCTTTCCCTCTGGTAACCACCATACTGTGGTCTGTGTCTATGAATTTTTGTTTGTTTTTCTTGTTTGCTATTTGCTGTTTTCAGTTTTTAAAAAATATTTTTAGACAGAGGGAAAGGGAGGAAGGAAGAGAAGGAGAGGAAACATTGATGTGAGAGAGAAACATTGATCAGTTGTCTTTTGCACGCACCCCAACTGGGACCAAACCAGCAACCCAGTCATATGCCATGATGGAGAGTCCAACCAGCGGCCTTCAGCTTTGCAGGACTACACCCAGCCAACTGAGTCACACCAGTCAGGGCTATTGCTTTCACTTTCATATCTCACATATGAGTGAAATCATATGGTTCTTGACTCTTTCCATCCAACTTATTTTGCCTAGCATAATATTCTCAAGATCTGTGTTGTCACAAATGGCAGCATTTCATCTTTTCTTGTGAATGAGTAATATTTCATTGTATATATGTACCACATCTTCTTTCTCCAATCATCTATTGAAGGATACTTCAGTTGTTTCCATGTCTTGGACACTGTGAACAATGTAAAAACATTAAAAAGAGAGAGAAGAAGAAGATAGTAGCTGCTACAATGCAAAAGTGAATGCACAGCATAAATAGGTATAACTTAACAAAAACAAAAAGGGCGTGGGTAAAGGTCTGAATCTCGGAAGGGGAAGCTTAACTTTTCAATTTAAGAAGCTTGTTGCTACAACAAAATGCACACTCACGCCCACATACACACACAAACATCAAATTTAAACCACATTGATTAGTTTTTCTGCAGGCCATGGTTTGAAGGTTGGGGATCACAGGCCATGATGGCGGAATACCATATGAACTATCCAGTTCTTTTGGTGCTTGTCGTTCCAATAGGATTCCTCTTTCCTGACAAGTTAGAATCTTCTGATATATATATTTTTAAAGACTTTATTTTTATTTATTTTTAGACGGAGGGGAAGGGAGGAAGAAAGAGAGGGAAAGAAACATCAATGTGTAGTTGCCTCTTGCATACCCCCAACTCCGCACCTGGCCTGCAACCCAGGCCTGTGCCCTGACCTGGAATCAAACTAGTGGCCTTTTGGTTTGCAGGACTGCAGGTGGTACCCAATCCACTGAGCCACACCAGCGAGGGTAGACTCTTCTGATGTATAAACTGTAGAAGACTAACAGATACAGACCATAACTGGTTGTAACCCTAAAAAAGACAGTGTTTTTTTTTTTTTTTTCTAGTCCAGTCAGTCTGCAGTGTGAGGGAGCAAAGGTGAGGCCACATGTGACAGCTGCACACTGTGACCCAGGCGCCTAGGTGTTAGATTTGAATTTGCTAAACCCTACAGAGAGCCATTTCTGTCTATAAAAGAATGCCCCTCCCACCACCACCTACCAGTGTTGCCTTAGAGCCCTGGTTCTCAAACCTGAGTTGCAGCAGGACCTGGAGGGCTTTTAAAAGTAGGTCCCACCCCAGGAAGTTCCGATTCCAGAGGTCTGAAGTGAAGCCCTCAAATTGGCATTTGTATCGTTTGTAATAAATTCTCAGGTGGCACTGCTGTGACTCTGGGGGTAGGGGAGGCACAATTTGAGAACTACTGCCTAAAGCATAAAACAAACTTGTCTGTTTAAATGAGGCTGAGTCTATTCTTCAAGAGGAAATCTGTCATTATTGTCCAGGAAGATGCCATTACTCTCTACCTAAGAACAAGGAGTGTACAGTTATTATAAAACTAGACTTCAGAGGAATGGGCCCATTGATTTTGACCCTTCTGTGGTAATGTTCGGGCTGATAACATTGATTTTCCTGCCTATGTCATTTGGCTCTATTGATTGTATTTTTCTACTGAAAAGTATTTCAGTAAAGAACTTACAGATCTGTGCTGATTATTTCAAGGAGCACCCCTGTAAAAGCTTAGGACAGTAAATATTACAGATATCACTGATATTGGGAGCAAATAATGAAGCTAAATTTAAGATTGGGGGGAAGTTCTTATAGAAGAAAAAAGACTTTAATAAACTTTTGTTTCTAGGTATATCCCAACTTTTTCAGTATCCATGATTGCCTATATAGGAAAAATCAGGTTCTTTTTATCAGGGTACAAAAAAACCTGAAGTCTATGATGTCCTGTTATAGCGTTTCCTGTTAAATGTGCCTGACAAGGATCAACAGCAACTGGTTCAGGAATTGTGAAACTTGATATTCAGGTCAGCGAGAGCAAGAAGAAAGGCAGCCGCCTCCGGCCATGCTATTCAGGACACTGCCTAGGTCTGCTGGCAGGCAGGCTTCCTCCTGAATTCTAATGCCCTGCCTTCAGACCACGGCATGAGCTCCCGATTTCTATCTATTGCTCTTCCATGGAAACGGCTGGTGAAGCAAAACTATGTGTACAGACTGCTTCTCCCACAGGCCACTTGTTCACAGAAGCAGCAAAGTGCCTTCTATGGAAGACTGAACCTCGGCATGAGCCTGCAAAGACAAAAGGCTTTTCAAAGATGGCAGATTGTAGGGTAAAATAACACGCTCAGTTTTAAAAATTCTGTATTGACCATCTTCAGTTTAAGTTAGGGGTATCAATATAGAAATAAAAAGTGAAGGGTATCAATATAGAAATAAAAAGTTAGGGGTATCAATATAGAAATAAAAGAAAATGCTAAGTTGGTAATGCTTTCTAGATATATGGCTCACTATTTTCCTTATTCTTTTCTCTCAAGAATGCATCCTTGTTTAATCCCCATGATGACCTTATAAGATATGATTAGCCTCATTTCATATTTGAGGAAACTTAAGTTAAATTATTCGAAAGTTGTAGTAAGTAGCACACTGCAACACAACTCCCAACCCAAAAGCCAATGTCCTTTCTACCCTACCCTGGCTACCCATTTCTATTTTTTGTCTTGTTCTGGATTAAAATAGACTCTGTACATGTATATGGATGTATATTTTACAAATGTAGCATTTAATATGGGGAAATATGTATCTGGATCTCTAAGCCTTTTCTATGAAGTCTAAAGTTAAAAGTCTTGCATATCCATCTTACCTACTGCTGAAATTGCTCATACTTTAATAACAAAATGAACTTCATAGTACAACCCTATGGTATAATCGTATCTTATGACAGAAATGACTTGTTTTGGGAATAAGGTATGTTGAGTATACCTTAGGTAATGGAAATGGAATAGGTAATAGGTAAGGTAATGGAAATAATGTTTATTCCATTAAGAGCCATTCAATGTTTTTCCATAGAGCCACAAATTTAAAATATTTTAATTGAAAAATACAGTAAATATGTTTTTATATGTCCAAAATTTCTTCATCAGTGGAAAATCCTGATGATTCCAGGAAGAAGGGAAGAAAAAAATATGAAAATTAAATAAGCTGAAGCACACATATAAAAACACCAACTGCCAGTCCCAGCATTCAACAAGTATCACTTCTCTCCATTTGCTCTAATTCCCTTTCAAAAACATGAAATACAATAATTTGAGCACTTACTGTTCTAAGTGTTTTTCACATATCAACTCATTTACTGTATTCAACCATCATGAGGTAAGTACTACTGTAATGGGCTGCTGAGTGAGGGGTTACCCCGAATCCCAAAGCCCCCACTGCTGTCGCTTGGTGGATGAAGGAAGCAGAGCAAGGCCTGTGAGAGTTATTTTGCATATCTGAAGAACCTGGCCCGTGTTTTAGTAAGGTTAAGTGTCTGTGCCTGCTCAGAGCCAGGGAAATGGGCGTGACGGTAACCTGTGATGTGATGTAGCCAGAGGGACTTGCTGCATCTGCAAGAAAGCAGGAAGGTGGTGAGCTTTAAGTCACCAACTGGGGCCTTCAAGCTTGCCCTGACTAACAATGACAGCTGAGAAAGGCAGAAGGGACCAGACTACTGGGAGGTGTAACCTTTTGTAGGAGGAGTGGGAAATGGGGTTATGGAGGAAGATCCATGCCAGGATTTTAACCCAGGTGGGGCAGCCAGGCTTTCTCTCTCAGTCCTGTGAAAGCTTGAGGCCATGAGAGGCACTCTCTCAGGCACTCTTAACCTTGAGGCTTGGGAGCAAAGAAGCCTGTCTTGGCCACACGGTTTGAAAAGATGCAGAAGGATTCCCCCAAGCCCACCATGAGGATTTGGCTTGGGATTAAGGGCAGGAGCCTAGCTAGTTGAGCAGGGACAACTAAAAGAAGTCAAAATACAGACGGGAATCTGCCTAGCTAAGCTACAGACTTCTATTTCTTTTCCTGAGAGACAGTACCTCTGACTGGCCTGGTTTGGCATGGGGAGGCAGGACTGGGAGATTATGGGTGTTTTGTCTGTTTCTAAAGAGAATGAGATTTAATGGCAGAATTCCACCATCATTCTAGACTTGTATAACTTTTGAATGAATAGTTCCTTTCCTTTTCATAAGACTCTGGCATGGGGGTGGGTTGCAGTTCTTATCGGCAGGGGGCAATAGAACCCAGTGGTCCTGTTACACTGCCATTAGCCCCATCTTATAGTGGAGGAAGGGGGGCACAGAGAGGTTTTGTGATTTATCCAAAGCTTCACATACACATTGTGGGAGAATTGGCATACAGAGTGCTACATTATGCAGTCATAAACTCCTGTGTTATCTGGATTTCATTACTGTTTGCTGCGCGGCTCTTAACTCTCACCTCTCCTTGCGTCGCTGAACTTGTCTTCAGAAAATCTTACCAAAGTTTAGGTTTTCTACTCTTCTGTAGATTAGGATACAAGCTCATCAATTTATTGCACAGTGAATGCTGGATAAAGTAAGGACAGTTCTGAGTGTAGAACTAAGTAAGGTATAATATAGTACAGACGTTTTAGGATTGTTTATTTGGAAGTTTAGGTTTTCCTTTTGCTTGTATGTTGCACAAAGTTTAGTGTCAATGTATTATATACACATACAATCTATTTTATCTCCTTTAAATTACTTTATTTTATTTTTATTTCTTTTTAAACTACAATTGACATTCATTATTATATTAGTTTCATGTGTATAGCATAGTGGTTAGACATTTGTATAACTTACAAAGTACGTATGCCAATAAGTCTAGTGCCTATCTGAAATCATACATAGTTATTATTGTATCATTGACTATATTTCCTATGCTATACTTTACACCCCCATGACTGTTTTTATAACTAGCAATTTGTATATCTTAATACCTATATCTTTTTCACCCAGCTGCCCAAACCTTTCCCATCAGGCCACCATTAGTTTTATTCTCTGTATCTTTGAGTCTCTTTCTGTTTTTCATGTCTATTGGCCATCAGTATGTCCTCTTTGGAAAAATGTCTCTAGATCCTCTGCCCACCTTTTTAATCAAATTGTTTCTGTTTTGGTGTTAAGTCATATGAGTTCCTTACATATTTTGGATATTAATCCCCATTGGATGTGCCATTGGTGAATATCTTCTCCCGTTCTGTAAGTTGTCTTTTCAGCTTATTGACAGTTTCTTCATTAAGCAAAAACTTTTAAATTTAATATTGTCCCACTTGTTTATTTTTGTTTTTGTTTCCCTTTCCTGAGGAGACATAGCCAAAATTACTAAGAGTAATGTCACAGAATTTACTACCTATATTTTCTTTCAGGATTTTATGGTTTTGGGTATTATGTTTAAGTCTTTAATCCTTAGTTTATTTTTGTACATGATATAAGAAATTGGTCTAGTTTCATTGTTTTGCATGTATCTGTGCACTTTTCCTAACACCATTTATTAAAGAGACTATATTTGCCCCATTGTATATTCTTGCTTTCTTTGTCATAGATTAATTTACCATATAGGCATGGGTTTATTTCTGGGCTCTCTATTCTGTTTCATTGACCTATATGTATATTTTAATGCCAGTACCATGCTGTTTTGATTACTATAGTTTTATAGTATACTTTGATATCAGGAAGGTTGATAGTTCCAACTTTGTTCTTATTTTTCAGGATTCCTTTGGCTATTCAAGGTCTTTTGTGTTGCCATACAAATTTTAGAAATATTTGTTCCAATTCTGTGAAAAAAGCCAGATATTGTGAAATAGATTGCTTGAATCTGTAGATTGTGTTGGGCAATAATGACATTTTAATGATGTCAGTTCTTCCTATTCACAAGGCTTCCATTTATTTGTATGTTCTTCAGCTTCTTTCTTCAACATCATATACTGTTTCCAGTATAGGTAGTCTAACTCCATGTTTAAATTTATTCCTAAGTATTTTATTTTTGATGCAACTGTAAATGGGATTATTTTAATTTCTCTTTCTGGTAGTTCTTTATTGGTATATAAAAACGCAACCAATATCTGAATATTAAACTTTTATCCTGCTACTTTACTGAATTTATTTATTAGTTCTCATGGTTTTTGGTGGATTTTTTAAGTTCTCTATAAATGGCATGATGTCATCTACAGATAATGATAGTTTTACTTCTTTCTTTCCAATTTGGATGACTTTTATTTCTTTTCCTGTTGGATTGCTATGGTTAAGACTTCCAATCTTATGTTAAATAAGTATGAAAGTGGACATCTTTGTCTAATTCCTGATATTAAAGAAAAAGCTTTCAGCTTTTCATTGTTGAGTGTGATGTTAGCTGTGGGTTATGTCATACATGGTCTTAATTATTTTGAGATATGTTCCCTCTATTACACATTGCTGAGAGTTTTTATCACAAAACTCTCTTTTGACATTTTGTCATACATTTTTTCTGCAACTATTGATATGATCATATGACTTTTATCTTTCATTTTCTTTATGTGGTATATTATGTTAATTGATTTGTGAATATTGAACCAATCTGAAATCCTAGGAATAAATCCCACTTGACCAGGGTGTAAAATCTTTTAAAAGTATTGCTGAATTTGGCATGCTGATATTTTATTGAGAATATTTTCATCTATGTTCACCAGAAATACAGGCTGTAATTTTGTTTTTTTCTAATATCTTTGTCCAGTTTGGTATCAGGGTAACGCTAGCCTTATAAAATGCACTTAGGAGCCTTTTCTCCTCATCGTTTTTTTGAATAGTTTGAGAACCATAAATATTAATTCTTCTTTTAATGTTTGATAAAAATCACCTATAAAGGCAACTGTTCCAGGGCTTTTGTTTTTTGGGAATATGTTGATTACTGATTTGATTTTGCTAGAATTTACCAGTCTGCCCAGATAATCTGTCTCTTCCTGATTTAGCCTTGGAAGATTATGTGGGTTTTTTTTCTGGAAATCAAAGATATGTGTATTTTTTATTTAATAATTTTTATTATATTTTTATTACCATTTAGTCCCATTATACCTCCTCCCCATCACCATCCCCACATTGTCGTGCATGTCCATGAGTCCTTTTTTGTTTTTGCTAATTCCCTCCACACCATCTTCCACCCTCCCCCACCTTTAGCTGTCATCCCGCTCTCTATGAATCTGTCTCTATTTTGCTTGTTAGTTCAGTTTTTAAATTAGATTCCACATATGAGTGAAATCATATGGTATTTGTCTTTATCTGCCTGGCTTCTTTCACTTAGCACAGTAATCTCTGGGTCCATCCATGCTGTCACAAAAGGTAAAATTTCTTCTTTGATACAGCTGAGTAGTATTGCATTGTGTAAATGTCCCACAGTTGTTTTATCCACTTTATCTACTTAGCTACTGAGAGATATCTGGACTCCTTCCATATTTTAGGGTTGCAAATAATGCTGCAATGAATATAGTGATGCTTATGTTCTTTTGAATTAGTGTTTTGGGTTCCTTTGGATATATTCCCAAAAGTGGAATTGCTGGGTCAAAAGGCAGATCCATTTTTAATTTTTTGAGGTAACTTCATACTGCTTTCCACAATGACTGCACCAGTCTGCATGCCGACCAACACTACAGAAGGGTTCCCCTTTCTCCACATTCCCTTTAGCACTCGCTGTCTGTTGATTTATTGATGATAGCCATTCTGACAGGTGTGAGATGATATCTCTTTGTGGTTTTTATTTGCATGTCTCAGATGATTATTGACATTGAGCATCTTCTCATATGTCTATTGGCCATCTGTATGTCCTCTTTGGAGAAGTGTCTATTCAGATCCTTTGCCCATTTGTTAATTGAGTTGTTTGGTTTTTTGGTGTTGAGTTTTCTAAGTTCTTTATAAATGTTGGATATTAATGCCTGATCAGATGTATCAGTGAATATGTTCTCCCATTCTGTGGATTATCTTCTTATTTTGTTGATGTTTTCCTTTGCTGTACAAAACCTTTTAGTTTCATATAGTTCCATTTGTTTATCTTTTGTTTCCCTTGCCTGGGGAGATATATCTGGTAAAATATTGCTGTGAGCTATGTCCAGGAGTTTGCTGCCTATGTTTTCTTCTAGGGTTTTTATGGTTTTGAGTGTAACATTTAAGTGTTTAATCCATTTTGAATTTATTCTTGTGTGTGATGTAGGAAGGTGGTCTAGTTTCATTTTTCTACACATACCCGTCCAATTTTCCCAACACCATTTATTGAAAAAAAAACTATCTTTAGTCCATTGTTTGTGCTTGGTTCCTCTGTCAAATATTAATTGACTATAAAGGTATGGGTTTATTTCTGGGCTCTCTATTCTGTTCCATTGATGTATGTGTATGTTTTTATGCCAGTACCAGCCTGTTTTGATTACTAAGGTCTTATAGTATAGTTTGATATTAGGTATCATGATTCCTCCAACTTTGTTCTTTCTCAAGATTGCTGTTGCTCTGTGAGGCCTTTTGTGGATCCATATAAATCTTTGAAATATTTGTTCTAATTCTGTGAAATAGGTGATTGGAATCTTGATAGAAATTGCATTGAATCTATAGATTGCTTTGGGCTAGAATGGACATTTTAATGGTGTTAATTCTTCCTATTCATGAACATGGTATGTGCCTCCATTTATTTCTATCTTCTTCAATTTCTTTCTTCAGTATCTTATAATTTTCCAAGTACAGGTCTTTTACATCCTTGGTTAGGTTTATTCCTAGCTGTTCTATTCTTTTTGAAGCAAATGGGAATGGGATTGTCTTCTTAAATTCCCTTTCTGTTAGTTGATTATTGACATATAAAAATGCCACTGATTAATGGATATTAATTTTATATCTTGCTACTTTACTGAATTCATTGATCAGTTCTGGTAGCTTCTTGGTGGAATCTTTGGGGTCCTCTATGTACAGTATCATGTCATGTGCAAATAAAGACAGTTTTACTTCTTCCTTTCCAATTTGGATGCCTTTTACTTCTTCTTGGCTGATTGCTGTGGCCAGGACTTCCAGTACTATGTTGAATTAGACAGGTGAAAGTGGACATCCCTGTCTTGTTCCTGATCTTAAGGGAATGCTTGTAGTTTTTGCCCATTGAGTATGATGCTGGCAGTGGGTTTGTCATATATAGTCTTTGTTATCTTTAGGTATGTTCCATCTATTCCCACTTTGCTGAGAGTTTTTATCATAAATGGGTGCTGGATTTTATCAAAATCTTTTTCTGCATCTATTCATAAAATCATGTGGTTTTTATCCTTCATTTTATTTATGTGGTGAATCATATTTATTAATTTGTGAATGTTGTAACAACCTTGTATTCCCAGAATAAATCACACTTAATCATGGGGTATGATCTTTTGGATGCATTGCTGTATTCAATTTGTTAATATTTCCTTAAGGATTTTAGCATCTGTGTTCATCAGTGATATTGGTCTATAATTTTCTTCCCTTGTAGTGTATTTATCTAGTTTTGGAATTAAGATAATGCTGATGGTGCAAATGAATTTGGGAACCTTCCCACCTCTTGAGTTTTATGTAATAGTTTGAGAAAGAGGGATGTTAGTTCTTGAAATGTTTGGTAAAATTTAACTGTAAAGACATCTGGTCCAGGGCTTTTGTTTGTTAAGAGTTTTCTGATAACTGCTTCAATTTCATTAGGTATAATCTGTCTATTCAGATTCTCTGATTCTTTCTGATTTATTTTTTGAAGATTGTATGTTTCTAGGAATTTATCCATTTCATCCAGGTTATCCAGTTTATTGGCATATAATTGTTCATAATATTTTCTTATAATCCTTTGTATTTCTTTGGAGCCTGTTATTTCTCCTCTTTCATTTCTGATTTTATTTATTTGGGTCCTTTCTCTCTTTTTCTTGAAGAATCTGGTTGAAGGTTTATCAATATTGTTTATCTTTTCAAAGAACCAGCTCTTGGATTCATTGATCTTTCATGTAATGTTTTAGGCACTATTTCATTTATTTCTACTCTGATCTTTATTATTTCCTTCCTTCTGCTCACTTTGGGCTTTGTTTGTTGTTCCTTTTCAAGTTCCTTTAAGTGTGAAGTTAAATTGTTTATTTCAGCTTTTTCTTGTTTTCTTGAGATAGGCCTGTAGGATTTCTTTCCCAGTGTCCCACAGATTGTGGATTGTTATGTCCTCATTTTCATTTGTTTCAAGGTATCTTTTGATTTCTTCCTTGATCTCATTGTTGACCCACTCATTGTTTAATTACATGTTAATTAGCTTCCAACTCTTTGCATGTTTTTCAGTATTCTTGTTATTGATTTCTAGTTTCATAGCCTTGCAGTGAGAAGAGGCTTGATACAATTTCAATCTTCTTAAATTTATTGGGACTTGTTTTGTGTCCTAGCATGTGGTCTATCCTAGAAAACGTTCCATGTGCACTTGAAAAGTATGTATATTCTGCTGCTTCAAGGTGAAATGCTCTGAAGATATATATTAAATCCATTTGATGTAGTGTGTCATTTAAGGCCAGTGTGTCCTTGTTGATTTTCTGCCCAGAAGATCTATCCATTGAAGTCAATGGAATGTTAAAATTCCCAATTAAGTTTGTATTTCTGTTGATCCCTCCTTTTATGTCCATCAAGATTTGTTTTATGTATTTAGGTTCTTTTATATTGAGTATGTAAATGTTTAATAGGGTTATATCCTCATGTTGGATTGTTCCCTTTGTCATTATGTAGTGTCCTTCTTTGTCTTTTAGTATGCCTTGATTTTAAAGTCTATTTTGTCAGATATAATTATTGATACCCCAGCTTTTTTTTTCTTTTCCATTTGCATGAAATAGATTTTTCCATCCCTGTGCTTTTAGTCTATGTGTGTCTTTTGATCTGAGGTGGGTCTCTTGGAGGCAGCATGTATATATAGGTCTTATTTTCTTATCCATTCAGCTGCCCTATGTCTTTTGGTTGGAACATTTAAGACATTTACTTTTAAGGTGATTATTGATAAAACATATGTAGTGCTATTTTATTGTTAGACTGTTTTCCTCTGTATTTTTTTCCCTTTCTTTTTTTCTTCTTCTTAAAGCAAGCCCTTTAACATTTGTTGCAGTATTGGTTTGGTGTTAACAAACTCCTTAAGCTTTTTTTGTCTGGGAAGCTCCTTATTTCTCCTTCGATATTAAATGGTAGCCTTGCTGGGTAAAGTAGCCTTGGTTGTAGGCCCTTGTTTTTCATACCTGGACTATTTCATGCCACTCCCCTCTGGCCTGAAGTGTTTCTGATGAATAATCAGATGATAATCTAATTGGTCTTCCTTTGTAGGTAACTACCGGCTTTTCTCTTTTGGCTGTTAGGGTTCTCTCCTTATCTTGAAGCCTTATCATTTAAATTATGACGTGTCTTGATGTAAGCCTCTTTGGGTCCAATTTGTTTGGGACTCTCTGAGCTTCCTGGACTTGGGTGACTCTTTCTTTCACCAGATTATGGAATTTTTCAGTCATTATTTCTTCAAATAGGTTCTTGATTCTTAATCACTCACTTCTTCTGGTATTCCCATGATACAGATGTTGTTACATTTCATGTTATCCAAAACATTTCTTAAGCTCTCCTCATTTTAAAAAATTATTTCTTCTTTATGTTGTTCTACCTGATTATTTCTTTCTACCTTGTCTTCCAAAATAGTGATTTGATCCTCTACTTCATCTAACCTACTCTTTATTCCTTCCAGTGTTTCTTTATTTCAGATACTGCATTCTTTACTTCTGACTAATCTTTTTTTATGGTTTCTATGTGTATTTTCATGCTGTTGAGTATCCTTATGATCACTACTCTAAACTCTCTATCTGATAAATTGCTTACTTCCATTTCATCTAGTTCCTCTGGATAATTCTCTAGGCCTTTCATTTCGGGTCTGCTTCTTTGTCTTCCTATTTTGGCTGCTTCTTTGCATTTTTTGCCTTAGATGTTAAACTAATCAGTCATTAAATTGATCTTCTGTTAATCTAATCGATCTGTAATCAATGGTCAGGCTTACACACCACAGGGAAGGAAGGGCAGATTCTTTCAGGCAGAGCTATTGCTTCACCTCGGGTTGGTTCCATAGAGGAATGCCTGAAAGAGATGGCTCATGCAGCAGGGGGAATAATTCAGCACATGTATCCTGGAGGCTGTTTCCTCAGTTCTCTCCCCTGAGCCACCAACCCCAAACTGTCCTTTAGAGTCTCTAGTCCACGCTGCCTTCCCTTTTCCAGTACTCAGGGTGAGTGGCTGCAAACAAAATTTTGTGATTTGGCCCTTTAAGAGCCTGTCTGCATCCCCAGCCATCTCTCCATGCAGACAGAAACCCTGCTGCTTTTCACAGCTGGGTGTTATCTGGGTTCCTTTCCAGCTCTGGTGCTGTAGGTTGGGGAGCCTAGCTTGGGGTTTCTAACCCCACACTTCTCAGGGGGACCCTGCCCAGCCACTGAAGTATCCTTCTGGAATTTCACTTGCCACCTGCGGGAGCCTAGACGTCCCTCTTATGTCTCCTCCTCACTCTCTACCAGTCACATTGTGGTGAAGTGTTTTCTTGTTTGTCTGTGGTTGTAAGGATTCTCTCCAACTACTGTTCCATTGTTTATTCAAGATGATTTCTCTACAACTTAGTTGTAATTCCAGATTGGTCCTGGGAAGAGGTTAGTGTAGCTTCCACTTACTCCCCCACCATCTTGGGTCTTGAGTAAAACTTATCTTTTCGCTATTTAGTTGGGTGTTTTCTTTTACATTTTCTTTCACATCACTCATTCAAGCTCTGCTTCTCTACTCTGCTGTTGATTTCCTCTAATATGTTCTTATATTTTCCAATTCTGACTGATTCTTTTTTACAATTTCTAGCTCTTTGTTGAAGTTCTGAGTTCAGGTTTTTTTCCCTTAAGTTAATTAAAAATATTCTTATAACCAGTGTTTTGAACTCTGTGTCTGGTAGACTGCTGTCTCCATTTCCTTTAGCTCTTTTCCTTGACTTTTGTCTTATTTTTTTATTTAGAACGCTCATCTCCTCATTTTGGCTATCTTCATGGATTTGTTTCTATGTATTAGGTAGAAAGACCACATCTCCCAGTCTTGGCAGAGTGACCTTAAATAGTAGGCATATTTTAAGGCTCAGTGGTAGTCTCCTTGTTCACTTGAGGTAGGTGCTCCAGGAGTATCCATCAGGTGGGCTATGTTATGTTCTCCTGCTCTAGTTGAGCCTTGACTGCTGTTGGCACATTAGTGGATGGGACTAATCCTCAGGTTGACTGGCTGTGACCACAGTAGACAAGCTGTTGTGTGAGGACTTACCCCTACAGAGCAGGATTTACTTTAGTGGGGCTATGGTGCTAGTGGATTCTGCCCTTTGAATGTTTCATTTGTGGAGTTATGATCTGAATCTATCCACTACGTATATTGGTTCTGGAAGCTCTTGAGAGGAGCTTTGGTGCAGGACAAGATCTGTGGCCATTTGTTCCTGGCTGGGGAATGCCTAGTAGGAGCTACAAAGTTATCTGTGGTTGGTTGCCGCTTGCACTGGGTGTGGAAGCCCTTGCAAGAGGCATGCTGTGAACTGAAGCCAGGGGCCAGTAATCTCATGCATGAGACCTTTGGTAGGTACCACATTGTGAGCTAAGGCCAGCTGCCTCATATGCTGAGCACACCATAGTCATCTGTTCTTGTTTCAGGTATGGGAACCTTTGATTTTAGCAAAGTCTACAGTGTGATCTAAGGTAAGGCTACTTGTGTGGAAAAGCTAGTGGAAGAAATTTGTCAGGGTGTGTGAGTTGGGTTGGGTTTAAGGAATGACTAGTGTGGGGTGGTTAGCCAGGTTAATGGACAGCTTACAGTTTGCACCCACCTGTACCTGCTAGGTGGGTGCAGGAAGGCCTCGGGGAAGAAGAAATGGCACTTACCAGAGCCTCTGTCCCCTAAGGGAGGCGCCCTGATCTCTGCCTGCCCTTTCAACCCTGAAGCCAGTCAAGTCAGTTCCTCCCTCTATGTCCCTGACACTGTTCAAGGTGCCACCCCCACACTGGAGCCTGGGGTGAATAAGGCTGTAAATCTGTATGCAAGCCCTCAAGAGAAATGCCTGGGACTCCAGCAGCCCTTCATCTCACTTGGATGCAATCCCCACAGGTTTTCCTAGCCAGATGTTATGGGAACTCTTACTTGCACTGGTACCCTGAGCAGGGGAGGTGGAGGAATGGGAACCCTTGCTCTTCAGGGCGTACCTCTGCAGCCAAGGTATCCCTACTGTTTCTTTATCACAACATGGGTGTGCAAACTGTGTTCTGTGTAACAGGCGTTCTGTGTCTCTTTCCCTCCTACTAGTCTCCTTGTGGCTTCTTTATAACCTGGGTTATAGAACGTCAGTTCAGTTAGTCTTCAGGTGTTTTTCAATGATGGTTGTGTAATTTAGTGCTAATTTTGATGTGGTCGCGGGAAGAGGCAAGCACAGCATTTACCTACTCTGCCATCTTGACCAGAAGGCAGCCTATGCTCTATTTTTTAAATTATGTCCTGAAAGAAACTTGTAATTAGCTATTATTAAACCAGGCACCCATCCAAATATTAACCTAAGTTTTTCACTTACTCTTCAAAACCACCTTAAGTAGTATTTTAAAAGACCAGTAACAGCGGAGGAACCCAAAGGTGCTCAGGGAAGGTGGGTGGGTGGGCAGGCAGGGATGGCTCACTTGTGTCCTGCATCCCCTCTGTGAGGGCAGGAGACAGACATGTCTTACTCTCCTGGCGCCTAATACAGTGCAGTACACCCAGGAAGCCCTCATAACTAACAAATACATGCTCTTTACTCAAAGGAGAGCACTTTCAAATGATATAATACCGAACTTTCCTGTGAAAGAGACATTTATTGTATAGAAAGGAAAAAGCTTTAAAGGCAGATCCTTTCATGATATGGCACCTTTTTAATCTTAAAAAGTCCATATTGTTTCCCTAATACAAATTCCCCACCCCCTTTTCATCAGGCAAATACTCAGCTAATACCCAGTGAGGGATACCAGGAGTTCAGTATGTCTGAATATGAGGTCCATCTCCTATGCTGTGTTTTTGATCTGAAGGAGGATCAAAAACACAGTGAGTCAGCCATAAAGTAAGTTTGTTGTATGAGTCAATTTCATTCTTCTCACCCCCACCTTTTTTAATATTTATTTTATGAATCAATTTAATTATCTTCATCTCCACCTTTTTTAATATATGGGTAATATATGCTATTATGGTAGCTATTAAGGGTGAAAGGATTAATTAAAACTATAATTACCTGATAAGACTAGCACATTGTCTAATGAGATTTAGGGCAAATTCATCTACTTCAGCTAAAAATACTGGACAGAATAAAAATAAGTGAATAATGAAATAAAAATTAA
>PVKM010023606.1:0-21062 GCA_004027735.1 Carollia perspicillata | reverse complement strand
CTAAGGATCAATAAATCCAGGAGCTGGTTCTTTGAGAAGAGAAACAAAACTGACAAGACTTTAAGCAGATGCATCCAGACAAAATGAGGGAGGACCCAAATAAACACAGTCAGAAATGAAAGAGGAGAGATTACAACTGATACCACAGAAATACAAAGGATTGTAGAAATTACTACAAAGAACTATATGCCAAGAAATTTGAAAACCTAGGTGGCATAGACAAATTTCTAGAAAAATATAATCTTCCAAAACTGAATATAGAAGAAGCAGAAAGCCCGAACAGACCAATAACACCTGACAAAATGGAAGCAATAATCAATTAACTACCAACATACAAAAGCTCTGGACTGGATAGTTTCACAGTATAATTTTGCAAAGCATTTAAGAATGAGTTAACCCTTATCCTTCACAGACTATTCCAAAAAATCCAAGAGGATGGGAGACTCCCAAACTCTTTTTATGAAGCCAGCATCATCCTAATACCAAATCCAGATAAAGACACAACAAGGAAGGAAAACATCAAGCCAATATCGCTGATGAATATAGACACTAAAATCCTTGACAAAATGTTGGCAAACCCCATCCAGCAATACATTAAAAAGCTCATACACTGTGACCAAGTTGGATTCATCCCAGGTATGCAAGGATGGTACAATATTCGCAAAACAATAAATCTAATATGTCACATGAAGAAAATGAAAAACAAAAATCACATTATCATATCAATACATGTGAAAAAAGCATTTGATAATGTACAGAGCTAATTTATGATAAAATACTCAGCAAAGAGGGAGCATTCTTCAGCATAATAAAGGCTATATATGAGAGACCTACAGCCAACATCATACTCAATGAGAAACAACTTAAAGCTTTCACACCAAGATCAGAAACAAGACAAAGATTTCCACTTTAACCACTCCTATTCATATAGTACTGGAATCTCTAGCCACAGCAATCAGACAAGAAAAAGAAAAAAGGCATCCAAATTGGAAAGGAGGAAGCAAAACTCTCATTGTTTGCCAATGACATGATTGTATACATAGAAAATGTATATGGAACCAAAAATGACCCTGAATAGCTTCAGCAACTTTGAGAAAGAAGAACAAAGTAGGAGGGATCACAATACCTGATATCAACCTGTATTACAAGGTCACTATAATCAAAATGGTCTGGTACTGGCATAAGAACAGACACCCAGATCAATAGAAAGGAATAGAGAGCCCCCCCCCAAATTCAAGTCTTTATAGTCAATTAATATGTGACTCTACTCCAGGACATCAAACAACTCAATTAAAAAATGAGAGAATCCCTGAGAGAATAAAGCCATCTGTATGTCCTCTTTGGAGAAGTGTCTATTAAGGTCCTTTGGCCATTTTTTAAAAGGGTTGTTTGTGGGGTTTTTGGTATTGATATTTGTAAGTACATTATAAATTTCAGGTATTAACTCTTTATCAGATATATTGGTGAATATGTTCTCCCATTCTGTGGGTAGTCTTTTAATCTTATTGATGATTTCCTTCACTGTGCAAAAACTTTTCATTTGGGTTAGTGCCATTTGTTTAGTTTTTATTCTCTTTCCCTTGCCTTGGGAGATATATCTGATAAAATATTTCTATGAGCATTGTTTGAGATTTTGGTGCCTATGTTTTCTTCTATGCTTTTAATGGTTTCAGGTCTAACATTTAAGTCTTTGATCCATTTTGAATTTATTCTTGTGTGTGGTGTAGGAAGGTGTCTAGTTTCATTTTTCTCCATGTGTCTATCTAATTTTCACAACACGATTTATTTATTTTTTGTTTTTAAAATAATTTAATTTTTATTGTTTATGCTAATGATACAGGGTGCAGCCAAGAGGGGGGCCCCAAGAAGGGATTTGGAATGGAGTCCAAAACCCAAGGTGTCCAGGAAATATTAAGATGTCCTCACCTCTTCCTCCTACAGGTGTGAGTTGGGGGAAGGGCCAAATGGAGCAGGGCCTTTGAGTGCTGTTTTGCATAGCAACAGCTTTGCTGCTAATCTCTGGCATGGTCATTTAACATATCTATAGCCTTTAACTGGCTTCATAGATATGTTAAATAGCTGTGGCCTTGCTTTGAGCCAGGGAGAAGGGACTGACTTCCACCCAAGACATAACTGGGAGGCAACTCCCCCTGGTTACAGCGCCTGAGCCTGCGTGGGAGCTGGAAGAAGATTGGCTCCAGGACATTGGTCCAGATCTGCCCAGACTCACGATGGCAGCCCAGTAAACTTGGGATAGTACAGGGATGCTGGTAGGGGTAACTGATTGTAGGAGGAGTCAGAAATTGTGCTGCAAAGGAGGACTGGCACGGGCATTTAAACCGAGACGCAGCAGCCAATGAGGGGGAGAATCATGCGGACTTGGAAGAGTACAGATCCCCTTGGAGCTTTGCAAGAGGGGGAACTGTGTGGTCTTGGTGAGAGTGCACACCCCCGCAGCTCTGGTGGAGGAAAGAAGAGGCTTTGCCTGGATGGCGACACAGCTGATGGTGCCAGCAGCCTGGGAACATGGACGTGTGCTGCTTTCCCTGACTTATGGTAGCCCAGATAAGGGCAGGGGGAGAAGAGAGCACTGTGGGCATCAGTAGTTATCCTAAAGGACTTTGATAGTTTAATGGGGATATTGGGTCACTACTTTAAGTCTGTATAGCCTTAAATAAACCTTTCTTTTCCTTTTCACAAATCTCTGGCATTGAGAGATATCTTTCCGATCTGGTGGTGGACAGACGAGCCCAGCAGATGGTCCAGACGGTATAAGTATACCATCCTCCGGAGTCCGGGCCCCTGTGTGTGTGTGTGTGTGACGGTTCTGCAACAGTGTTTGGCGTCCCTGGGTGGGCCAAATATTGCACCCCCCTTGGACCTCTGTTCTGTAACACCATTACAGTTGTCCCTGCTTTTTCTCCCTTTGTCCACCTCCACACAGACTACCCCTCCCTCTCCCTCAGGTTATCCCCATACTGTTGTCCATGTCCATGGGTCATGAATAAATATTGTTTGGCTAATCCTGTAGGAGACCATTCTTCATGGGGTGGGCCCAGACCCCAGTGGCAAACATTTACTGCAAAATAAATTCCTAAAATCCACGCTAAAACTTCTAAGGACAAGTGTAACTGGTTCAACCACTTTTGCCCTTTTCATTTGCAAATATCCCTCTTCTGTGATGTGATTATCAGCATTGGCTCCTTTGTTTTCTGTAAAAGGTAACCATCTAAAGTGAACCTGTGCATAGTAAATGAGGACTATAACGTAATATACCAAAGAATCCAATAAAAGCCAGTCACAGCAAGGACCGCAGCTTTTGCTCCCCTTGAGAAAAAGCCATGCCCACACTTTTCCTCCACCAGACTTTGTAGTCCCTGTGAATGTCTCATTTCATCCATAATGACAGGGATGCTGAGGGCCAGTGTCTGCATCATAATCCCTTTACCATCTTTCATCCAGTCTACCTCACCCCTCTGGCAGCTGTCAGTCTGTTTCATATATCTATGCTTCTTCTATTTTGTTAGTTTATTGTGTTCATTAGATTCCACATGTAAGTGAGGTCATGTGGTATTTGTCTTTCACTGACTGGCTTCTTTCACTTATTGTAATATTCTCCAGGTCCATCCATGCTGTCTTGAAAGGCAAGAGTTCCTTCTCTTTTACTGCTGCATAGTACTACATTGTGTAAATGTACCACAGCTTTTTTATCCCCTCATCTACTGATGGGAACTTATGCTGTTTCCAATCTTGTCTATTGTAAATAGTGCTGCTATAAATACAAGGGTATATATATATTATATATATATAATATATATAATATATATTGGTATATATATAATATACCAATATATATACACCAATATTATACACCAATATATATACACCAATATTATATATATTATTATTATATATAATATTGGTGTATATATATATAGGTATATTATATATATACCAATATATAATATATATATATATATAATATTGGTGTTTTGTGATTCTTAGGATATACTCCCAGAAGTGGAATGGCTGGATCAAAAGGGAGTTCCATTTTAATTTTCTCAGGATACTCCACACTGTTTTCCACATTGGCTGCACTAGTTGTCATTATTACCAGCAATGCACTAGGGTTCCCTTTCCTGCACATCCTTGCCAACACTTGTTGTGTGTTGAATTATTGATGGTAGCCATTCTGACAGATGTGAAGTAATATCTTGTTTTAACTTGCATCTCTCTGATGATTAGTGATATTTAGCATTTTTTCATGTGTCTATGGACCATCTGTATATACCCCTTGAAGAAGTGTCTATTTAGGTCCTTTGCCCATTTTTTTTGACATTTAAAACTGCTATTTTAATTATGAAAAAAAGCAGTATAGTTGCTTAGAATGATCTCGGTTTATTTTATAAGTATTCTTTTTTCCACATTTTTAATTGTTCAAGTACAGTTGTCTCCATTTCCTCCCACCACTCCCCCAAACCCAGCCATCCCCACCTCCCTCCTCTGATTGTACCCCCCTTGGTTTTCTCCATGTCCTTTATAGTTGTTCCTGTAAAGCCTTCACCCTTTTCCCCGCATTATCCCCTCCCACCTTCCCTCTGGTTACTCTCAGATTGTTCTTAATTTCAATGTCTTTGGTTATATTTTGCTTGTTTGTTTGTTTGTTTGTTTAGTTGATTAGGTTTCAGTGAAAGGTGAGATCATATGATATTTGTCCCTCACCACCTGGCTTCTTTCACTTAGCATAATGCTTTACAGTTCCATCCATGCTGTCACAAGGGGTAGGAGTTCCTTCTTTCTCTCTGCTGCATAGTATTCCATTGTGTAAATATACCATAGTTTTTGATACACTCATTTACTGATGAGCACATAGGTTGCTTCCAGCACTTGGCTATTGTAAATTGTGCTGCTATGAACATTGGGGTGCACACGTTCTTTTGAATTGGTGTTTCAGGGTTCTTAAGGTATAATCCCAGGAGTGGGATTGCTGGGTCAAAAGACAGAATCATTTTTTTTCTGAGGAAATTCCACACTGTTTTCCACAGTGCCTGCATCAGTCTTCATTCTCACCAACAGTATACTGGGGTTCCGTTTTCTCCACATCCTCTCCAACACTTGTTTGTTGATTTGTTTATGATGGCCATTCTGACTGGTGTGAAGAGGTATCTCACTGTTGTTTTAATTTGCATTTCTCTGATGGTGAGTGATGCTGAGCATCTTTTCATATGTGTCTGGGCCCTCTGTATGTTCTTGGGGAAGTGTCTGTTCAAGTCTTTTTTCCATTTTTTTATTGGCTTTTTTTGTCTTCCTGGAATGGAATCATGTGAGTTCTTTATATATTTTGGATATCAAACCCTTGTCTGAGGTATCATTAGGAAATATGTTTTCCCATATACTTCGTTCTGTTTTCATTTTAATTCAGTTTTTTTTAGCCATGCAGAAGGTTTTTAATTTGATGAGGTCCCATTTGTTTATTCTTTCCTTTATGTCCCTTGCTTTAGGGGACATATCAGTGAAGATGTTGCTGCATGGAATGTCTGAGGTTTTCCTCCTTATGTTCTTTTGTTTGAATTTTATAGTGTTATGACTTATATTTAAGTATTTTTTCCACCTTGAATTTATTTTTGTGTATGGTGTAAGTTGGTAATCAAGTTTTGTTGCATGTAGCTGTTCAGTTCTCCCAACACCATTTGTTGAAGTGACTATTTTACTCCATTTTATGCTGCTTTCCCCTTCGTCGAATACTAATTGACCATGGAGACTTAGGTTTATTTCTGAGCTCTCTATTCTTTTCCATTGGTCTGTGTGTCTGTTCTTATGCCAGTCTCAGGCTGTTTTGATTATACTGGCCTTATAATACAGTTTGATATCAGGTTAAGACTTGTCATTTTAATTATGATGTGTCTTAGTGTAGCCCTCTTTGGATCCAATTTGTTTGGGACTTTTAGAGCTTCTTGGACTTGTATGTCTTTTTCCTTCACCAGAGTAGGGAAATTTTTTCAGTCATTGTTTCTTCAAATAGATTTCCAACTCCTTGCTCCCTCTTGTCTCCTTCTGGTATGTTCTTGGTACAGATGCTTCATGTTTTTTAAAATGTTTCTTAAATGCTGCTCAATTTTTTAAAATTCTTTCTTCTTTTTCTTCATTACCTGGGTGATTTTTTTCTACTTTGTCTTCTAATCATTGATTTAATCCTCTGCTTCATATAACCTACTGTTTGTTCCTTTCAGTGTATTATTTATTTCAAGTATTGCATTCTATTTATGACTGTTTTTTTTATGGTTTCTATGTCTTTTTTCCATTCTGTTGAGTATCCTTATAATCACTACTCCAAACTCTGTATCTGATAAATTGCTAACATCCATTTCATCTAGTTCTTCTGAATAATTATCCTCTTCTTTCATTTGGGATCTTTTTCTTTGTCTTCCCATTTTGGCTGCTTTTTATATTTTCTGCCTTAGTTGTTAAACTAATCACTGATATAGCCTCAAGCTATAATCAGTAGCCAGTCTTAAGCTGCATAGTGTTGGGCAGAGTAATTCCTGTGGTTGGAGCTATTGCTTCCCCTCAGGCTGGTGCCATTTGGACAAGAGTGCTCTTCCTGAGAAAGATGGCTTGTGTAGTATGGGGAATGACTCAGCACAGAGATGCTGGTGGCTGACCCTTCAATTCTCTCCCCAGGGCCACCAACCTCAGACTCTCCTCAAGCATCTCTAGACTACACTGCCCTCTTTCTGCCAGAGTCCAGAGTAAGTGGCGGCAAATGAAATTTTGTGCTTTGGCCCTTTAAGAAACTCTCAGCATCTCCAACCATATCTTATCCTGGCAGACAGAAACGCTGCTGCTTTTCATAGCTGGATGTTATCTGGATTCCTGCCAAGCTCTGGTTCTGTATGCTGGAGAGTGTACCTTAGGGTTTAGACCTCACGCTTCTCAGGGGGAACATGCTGGCTGCTAAAATATTCCTCTAGAACTTCAGCTACTGCCTATGGGAGTCCAGCTTGTCCTCTTGTGCCTCCTCTGCACTCCCTACCAATCTTGTGGTTAAGTGGTTTCTCCTGTCTCTCCTTTGTTATAACGCTTCTCTTCAGCTAGTGTTCAGTTGGTTATTCAGGATGATTTCTCTACAATTTAGTTGTACTTCTAGATTGGTTCTGGGAGGAGGTTAGTGTAGCTTCCGTCTACTCCTCCACCATCTTGGATCTGAATTTATTTTTGTTTACATGTTTGTTTCCTGATTTAGTTTCTTTCTCCCATGCTAGAATGAAAATGACATAATGTTAGGGATTTATCTGACAATCATCAATGTATTCCTCATATCTAGAACAGTCTGAGGTACATAGTAAGTGCCTGTTGTTCACAGTTGTTGAATGAATGACATAGTGGTGGAGGTGGTACTCAATTCCATACCTAAGCTCTTCGAAAGGCTTGTATCTTTTGACTACTGCATATTGGTACTTTGTCTCCATACTTATTTTTTCTATTTAACAAGACAAAAAATTGAAAGTTGTAGCTCTGTGTTTTTGCTTGTGCTTACTCTCACTCAGTAGTGACAGGAATAAGAAATAATTGGCTGAGGATTTTTACCTTTTAATTTAATGCAAAAAAGAACAAAACCCTGTATCCTATATGAAAATTTTCCCTGAGAAAGACATACAAATATAATAAATAAATGGTAAAAAAATTGATTATAATCTGGATCATGGGAAATTTGAAGTCTTTGTAGAATTTTATCTGTTGTTATTTGTGTGAGGTGGGGAAAGCATTTTTTTATTCTCATAAGTGGGGGCAGTACTTTTCTTTGGCTTGAGTTGCACTAAAATGGTATGTAGCAAGCCTGATCCAGATGCTGATAAGTAAATTTTGAAAAGCCAATGCTCACCAGTTGCTTTTTCCTAGAATGTGGTTAACTTCTAATTGAAATATAGGTTGAAAAATACCATCTGTTGAACATAATGTCAATATAAAATTTAAAACAATTGGATCTATTAACTCTGGTAATTGTTTTAAGGAGTCCACTATGACCTACACAATTCTCTCTTAATCATATGCAGCAAAAAAGTAATATACTGGGTATTCTCAGTCTGATTCTCTAATCTCTATTCTCTACCCTATCTTATACAAAATTGCTTAGCTGATTTACCTAGTTGGTATGACTAAGCTGGAGCATGCTTCTCCAGTGGAGGTTATCTCTTTTTGTGTAGGGTGTTCAGAAAGTGCAGGCGAGATATGTTTATATCAAAGAGTGGAGCTGAGATTAAATACTATTGGGAATGTACACTTGGGTGTTCTTCTGCAATATAGCCTTCATATGATAGGCTCCATGAGAGATGACCAATGGTTGCTCATTTACTTTTTTGTCTCTTCACTGGTTTGAAAACATTTTGAGAAAGCAGACCTTTTTTTAAAAAAAATTCCTTTTCCTATTTTACACAGGACTTAGGAAATAATAGGTGCTCAATAAAAGTTTGTTCCTTGTGTGTTTGGTTGTATTGTTCTAAAGCTTGCACACTAGTGGAAACCTTGTCAGACTTTACAAATGCTGGTTACATGTTTCTGATTCAGTGATGTTTGCAGGACATGGCTACAAAAAATGCCTGAATATAAAATCCTGTGTATTAATCTGTAAAAATGTCAAGTTTTATTTGGTCAATGTTGTACTCATTGTTGATTTCTGAGAGATCCTTTAATGTCACATTAATATATACACATTTTCATCATCAACACTGACTGAGATAAAATTTATGCTAAACTGGTAATGCATTGTAGAGATACAGTTCCTGCCTTTTAGGAGCTGAGATGCAATACATGGCCATGTTATTATGAGGAATAGCACAATTTAACACAGATTCCAAGTGCTCAGTGAACAAGGATGAACAGGAAAAATTTAGATGACAGCAAAAACTTAAGATACTCTGATAAAGGCTATAAGCAATCTGGTTATTTGAAATACCCAGGATAGTGAAAATTTTAACTTTTATTGGAATGTTGTTGTTGTAGAATCATAGCCATGCTATGCTAGGTGCTGAATGTTCACCTCCCTTAAATATCTTCAATGCATAAGTTAGCCCCTAAGAGACTAAAAACCTAATTTTCAAAAAGGAATTCTTTGCTGAATCAGTTATTTTTTATGTGATAATAATGGGTAAAAGAAATGACTGTGAATAGCTTCATAAAGTGACTGTAATATCAGTTTTCATAATTAATTTTAGCCTTAGCTGGCTGAAAATAAGTGAAAAGCTCCAAGATCAGAATCATGGTCTAATGAAAAGCAATTGTTTCTTATGTACACAAACTACTTATAAACGGATCATGGTTCTGAAAGTAAATGGAACTGTATTTTCAAGATAACAGTCACTTCATTTTATTTTCCTTTAAAAAATTCCCACATGTAGCATAGAAATTTGCAAACAGAACATAGAAAGTAAGGGTAATACCATTTAGTTATTAAAAATATAAACTGAAACACAAGGCATCAAATGATTTTCAGACTAGATAAGAATCATTAACTTTAAGTGAATCACCTTCTTTGAAGGGAGAAAAAACCCTATCAATATTTATTGTTATCTGCAAATAACTTTTGAGGGTGATAAATGCCCGATGCATTTGCTATTGTAAGGAATGTACTTGACACATCCTCCACCGTTCCCACCATTCTTACCCAAGGATCTTATCCAAGATGAATTGATTTCTCTATCAGTAATTTCTTCTGAATAGTTTACAGAGTCTTCAATCCTACAAGATTAACTACATCTCCAACTGCTCTGGCCAACTTCTGAAGTTTATGGTCCATTTCGTAGAGTCTTGTAAATCTTTCCTTACTTCCTTTTAATTTTGTCTCCCTGTAGAATGCATGTGCCAAAACTGCTTGTTTTAACTGTGAGACGAAGAACCAGACAACCTTTTCATAGGATAATAGTTTTAAATGCTATTAAGGTGTTTTCTGAATTAAAATGGCTGAGGTTAGGAACAGCAAGTCTAAAAATCAACTGCGTTTCTTTCCATTCAAAGTCTGGCACACAACTCATTAATTTTAAGAAGACTTCTCTGACCAACTGTCTCTCCAAACAAACCACAACACTACCCCAAAACATAGTCCCACATAACCCATAATATTATACTACTTTTATTTGTGTTTCTTGGCATTTAAGTACTTGTATGGTTCTAACTTAAACAATATGTTTTATATACATAGATTCTGCTCTATAGCACAGTGGTTAATGGCTTGAGCTCTGGAGTCAAACTGTCAGGATTTGGTGCCTTCTACAGAGACATTTGGAGCAATTTACTTATTCTCTTCATATCTCAGTTTTCTTGTCTGCAAAATGGGGATGATAATAATAACACTTCTTTCATAAGATTGTAAGGATTAAAAATTTTAAAAGTGTAAGCATTTGCAGGTACTCAACCAACAGTGTTATATGAATGTTAACTATTTGTTATTATATTATGGATGTTTCTATTTTTTGAAATGCTTTTAAAGATTTTGGAAGGCATGAAGTATTTTTTCAATATTTACAGTGCTCCTGTGATGTGTCAACCTGACTGGATCAGGGGATATTTAGATATCTGGTTAAATGTTATTTCTGCCTGTGTCTGTAAGAATATTTCCAGATGAGATTAACATTTGAATTGGTGTGCTCATTAAAGTAGATGGCCCTCCCCACTGTGAGTAGGCATCATCCAATTCTTTGAAGGTCTGCATAGAATGAAAGGGCAGCCCTGGATGGTGTGGAGCACTGGGTTAAGCACTGGCCTGCAAACCAAAAGGTGGCTGGTTTGAATCCCAGTTAGGACACATGCCTGGGTTGCCAGCAAGGTCCCCAGTAGGGTGTGTGTGAGAGGCAACCATATATGATGTTTCTCTCCTTTGCTTTCTTCCTCCCTTCCCCTCTGTTGAAAAATAAATAAAATATTTTTAAAAATATTAAAAAGTTCTGGCTGGTGTAGCTTAGTGGATTGTGTGCTAGCCTGTGAACCAAAGGGTCACTAGTTTGATTCCTAGTCAGGGCACATGCCTGGGTTTCATGCCAGGTCCCCAGTAAAGGGCATGCGAGAGGCAACCACACATTGATGTTTTTCTCCCTCTCTTTCTCCCTCACTTCCTCTCTCTCTAAAAATTAATAAATAAATTCTTTAAAAAATAAAAAAAATGAAATGGTAGAGGAAGAAGGAATTCATCCCCTCTTTTGCTTCAGTGCTTGACCTGGGACCTCTCATCTTCTCTTGCTCTTAATCTACAACTTAAAATTTTGGCTCCTTTGATTCTTAGGCCTTCAGATTTGGACTGAATTATACCACTAGCTTTTCTGGGTCTCAAGGTTGCAAATGGCAGATCAAGAGACTTTCCAGCCTCCATAATTGTGTGAGCCACTTCTTCATTATAAAACTCCTTTTAAATCCCATTAGTTCTGTTTCTCTAAAGAATTCTGACTAATTCCTCCCTCTGTGGCATGCATACAAGAAGTCTATGTTTCCTGAAATAATGACAAATAAATAGATCATTGTAATAATTCTGGATTTGTATCTATTATTACCCCAATAGGACTGGTATGCAGAAAATATTTATAATCATGGGAATATTTAAGGAAGTGTTTATATTATAGGAGGCAGTGGGTGATTAGGAATTTGCCAGACCCCACCTGGGTTCAAATCCAGGCATAAAGAGTTTTCAGAAGACTTCCTTGAAGAAAACTAATTTAAAATTTGGAAAAATCTAAAATCTTTATCCTGAGAAACAATGACAGCTGGAGGAAAAAATACTTTGATGGAGGTAGATATACTAGTTGTCCTCTGATGCAAGGGAAGGATTAATCTTAAAAATCTATCTATATTGCTCTAGCATACAGAGTTAAGGCCAATGGACAAAAATTACAGGATGGAATATTTGAGGTCAATATGAAGAAACACTTTCTAACCACCTAGGCTGGCCATCAGTGGAATGAGTGGCCTTACAATGTAGTTTGGCTGGGTTGACAGGCAGCCACTTTTCCTTCACACTGGACAGATACATATGTCACTGGACAGATACATATGTCACTTCTTTGGTGGGGAGCTTTGAGCTGTGTTCATGGCCAGTTCACAGGCCAGATCAGCTGCAGAGCCATGCTGGAAGAATTAAGGAGAGTGCTCATTCTGCCTTTCACTTCACATTAACAGGAGATAGAGGGAGGGCAAGGGTTGTTTGTGTTATAATGGTTGTCCAGGTAACATGCTATAAGAGCACGTAAGAAGGAGAGTATGATATATATCCTGGGCCTGGATCATTCAATATTCTATAAATCTGAAAAATTATATAGGACCATACTAACCAAATTTAGATTTCACAAATTAATAAAATCCCTCCACCCCCACCACAACAAATGGATTTGTATCAAACCTGGCCAGACCATGGGACAGAGGAGAGGCTGAGTGTTGGAGGGGTTACAGGAAATGCCAAAAATTGTGAGGATAAAGTTGGGCTGCTAGTGCAGTATGTGACAGATTTCTCAACCCCTAAGCTGAGATGCGGCAAGAGGGGAGCTTGTGTGGAGTCTGCACAGATTGGTGAGTGTGATGGACAAAGAGAAAAGCCCTACTACCCTCTTCTGTTTCCTGATTGAAGGGGAAACCAGAGGTCACAGCAGCACGTGTACTATAAAGTTTAACTTGGCAACAGGGGGCAGTGCTGACTGGCCAGTGTATCCTGGGAAAAGGAGAAGATTGGCTGGGGAAGTTGAACACTTCTAGAGCACAAAGAAGCTTGGGCCAGGAGATTTCAGAGAGGAATTTCAGAGAGAGATTTCAGAGAGACTCATTCTTTCTCTTCCTCTGGGATCCATGCATGGATGTGCAGGCCTGAGCACTCATGGGGTCTGATGGGTGCTAGGCCCCGTGGATGGACTCCCTGCATGGTCAGCTACAGTTGTCAGCAGAAGCCCTGGACCTTGCTTAGTGCCAGAAGGTGCGGCATGGAGACGGTAGTTGGGCTGGGAACACAGACTTCAGGGAGAAATCCTGTAGCTGGAGAGCCATCCACTTAGCAGCTTTGGGCTCCAGAAGGACAGGTAAAAATAGAGTGGAATCTCTGGACATGGTTTTGGGTTTCAGTCTTTTTGGGGACAAAGTTTTTTTTTTCCCTGTGTTTTGCAGAAGACAGGAGCCTGGAACCATTGGGTTACTCAATCCCCCAAACTGTGAAACATTGTAATAAAGACCTTTTTCCTTCCCCACGAGCCTTTGTCTTATGTCTGTGTTTGGTGCAAGGCAGCCAAACCCCACTTTTGTTCTGTAACAATAGGATTGCCAATATTTTATCTTTCCAAATGAGGACGTTAAAAAAAACCTACCTTCTGCTTACATTATCACTTTATAAATAAATCAATACCTAAAAAGAAGGAAATGGAACATAATCTTACAATAATAATATTGAATGATTTTAGTGTTATGATAAATACAAATTGCACAAGTTTTCTCATTTCACCATGGTCAAGAAAAATCACCATGGACTGGCATGAGTTCATAAACAAGCACTTAAGAACCATTGGTTTTAGTGGTATTTTTTTATTGTTCCTAGTGATGGTCCCACTGCCCCATTTCAGAATTCTTCTAACCCTTTAATAGGATTGCTATTTTAAGTACGAACTTTTAAGAATAACATTTTATGCCATAGATCGCACAAGATTCCAAGTGTAAGAAATAGCACCAGGGCAGATAGTTTATTTCTTGTTTTACTAATTTACTTTACTAATTTTATTTTACTAATTTACTTTTTTTCTGGAGTTTGTCATTGTCTGTAGAGATTTCATGAACACTTACCATTTAGTCAGTACATCTATGCTGGGGTACCTACTCTAAAGATCCAGAGAATAACATGGTGTAATATTCCTATTTTAAATAGTGAAAATCTCAGAACAATAGATGCAATTAGGAAAATAACTTAGGACATGAAGAATAGGGACTTCAGGTTTTTGATATCTCCTAAAAGCCCTTTGAACCTGCCTGGCATAATAGATGAGGTAATATCTATTTTTTTTCTCTTTTTTAAAATTATATTTTATTGATTATGCTATTATAGTTGTCCCATTTTTTCATCCCCTTTATTCCCCTCTGCCTTGCACCTCCCTCCCACCACCATCCCCCCACTTTAATTCATGTCCATGGATTGTATATATAAGTTCTTTGGCTTCTCAATTTCCTATACCATTCCTATTGTGGTATAGGAATTTACCATTGAGACAAGTATGTTGTCTCAGTCACAAATTCTCGGTTATGTATATTTATCACCCACAATTTATGCTTCTTATTCCCTGTACATTTTCCCCCATTCTCTTTCCTCCTCCTCCCAACTGATAACCCTCTATGTGATCTTCATTTCTGTGATTCTGTTCTTGTTATAGTTTGCTTAGTTTGTTTGTTTTTTTTTAGATTCAGTTGTGGATAGTTGTGAGTTTGTTGTCATTTTACTGTTCATACATTTGATCATCTTGTTTTTTCTTAGATAAGTCCCTTTAACATTTCATATAATAAGGCCTTGGTGATAATGAACTGCTTTAACTTGACCTTATCTGGGAAGCATTTCCTCTGCCCTTCCATTCTAAATGATAGCTTTGTTGAATAGAGTAATTTTGGATGTGGTTCCTTGCCTTTCATGACTTTGAATACTTTTTCCAAGTCTCTTCTTGCCTATAAGGTTTTCTTAGAGAAATCAGCTGATAGTCTTATGGAACTCCTTTGTAATTAACTGTCTCATTTTCTCTTGCTGCTTTTAAGATTCTCTCCTTATCTTTAATCTTGGGTAATTTAATTCTGATGTGCCTTGGTATGTGCTTCCTTTGATCCAAGTTCTTTGGCACTCTCCGAGCTTCCTAGACTTCCTGGAAGTCTATTACCTTTGCCCAGTTGGGGAAGTTTTCCTTCATTATTTTTTAAAATAAGTTTTCAATTCTTTGCTTTTCCTCTTCTCCTTCTGGAGCCCTTATGATTTGGATTTTGGAATGTTGAAAGTTGTCCAGGAGGCTCCAAAGTATCTCCTAATTTTTTAAAACTCTTGTTTCTTCATTCTGTTCTGGTTGAATGTTTCTTTCTTCCTTTTGGTCTAGATCATTGATTTGAGTCCTGATTTCCTTCCCTTCACTGTTGATTCCCTGTATATTTTTCTTCATTTCATTTGTTATAGCCTTCACTGTTTTCTCTATTTTGGGACCATACTCAACCATTGCTGTGAGCATCCTGATTACCAGTGTTTTGAACTTGGCATCTGGCAGGTTGTCTATCTCTTTATCGCTTAGTTCTGTTTTTGGAGTTTTGATCTGTACTTCATTTGGGCCATATTTCATTGTTTTGGCAGACCGGTTACATTTTGAGGGGTGGAGCCTTAAGTCTTCACCAGGGCATGGCAACCCAGATAGCTGCATTGTGGTGCTGTCTGTGGTGGAGGAGTCAGAGAGGGAACAATGCTGCTTGCTTGGTTCTTGGTCAGTTTTCAGTTACTTCTCTGGCAAACCACAAGCAAATTGGGTCCTTCTGGTGCTGATTCCTGGGTGAGTGGATTTGTGTATATTCTATGAACCTGTGGGATTCCCCAACAAACTCTCCTGTGAGGCTGGGTGTTTCTACTGCTTCCATAACCACCACAGTTTTTTATAGCCAGAGGTTTTGAGACTTTCTTTTTCCATGCTGGAACCCTGAATTGTGCAGTCTGTCTCACTCCCCAGTTGTTCCTCCCAGTTTATCCACAAGCAAATGTGGAACTACCTGGTCTTCCAGCCACCACCTTGCTGCATATCCTCTCTGCCATGGCTGCACATCTATGCCCCTCCTACCAGTCTGGATGGATGTTTCTTCTTTAACTGCTTGTCACCATACTTCCATAAAGTTCAATTTTCTGGCAGTTCTGGTTGTTTTTCTTTTGTTTTTAAATTTGTTGTTGTCCTTCTTTTGGTTGTGTGAGGAGGCAAAGTGTATCTACCTATGCCTCTATCTTGGCCAAAGTTCCAAAATTCCATTTCTTAGTAATGGATAATGTGTTGGGGAACCTCCCATTGAAAAATATTCTAAATATCTACTCTGACAAGAAAAGGACTCCTATTATTTTTAAACTCTCATTCCATTTTAGAAACATTGATATACAATTGCTTGATATTGAGTTGGAATTTGTCTACATGTGAAATTACTTTTTTTAGAACATATTATCTGCTAATGGAATCATAGCACAGTTTCTAGAGAAAAAAGAAAACTAATCTTTTTGGCTGTATACCATAGGCAGTAGATTACTGTATGGATTAAGGGTGTTTATAATATATTGTTTTTCTTTTAAGTTGCTGAACTTCTTATTTAAAAGGTCACATTATTCAAAGGTTCTTATGGTGCTTTTTAACATCTCAGTTTTAGTTATAAGGAAGGTATGATTTTATGGCCTTGAGAAAATCACATGTCTAATAGGACTCCAAAAGGTTATTTTCCCACAATTTAATCCACAGGTTTTGAATTGCTAAGAACTTATACTTTTGGTTGCCCAACACTAATTTAGAACAGTGAGGTTTCTTTACTCCATCCCTAGTAGCTACTTCAGAAATCTGTAAATTTGTTGGGCTGAAGATAGCTCAACTGAAATCACCTTGCCCAACAGAATCCAAAACAATACAATATGGCATTTGACCTTTGCACTGTGGGATTTTCTGTCTCCTTAGATTTTTCCAGTACTCTGTTTATATTCAAGCCAATATCTTTTTGCTAAAAGTTGGTACTTGTCTCAGTCACAAATTCTCAGTTATGTGCTCAGTTATTTCTTCAAGAATTGGTTTCAGCCTTCTCCAGAATCATATAAAGCTTTTTACATAGGACAATGTAAAATGCCTCAGTTTTTCAGATTTTTTTCATGGATGTTGACTTATCCTTACTCTTATTCTCATCTCATAGTCCTGGGGTCAACCTGTTTGCTTGAATTTTCATCTTTTCACTCTGTCCCTAATTTTTATGATTTTCTGATGCGAATGCACCTACTGGGCTTCTGACTTCCTGCACATTCTGTGCTAAAGGCAATATAAGGATATTGCCTTTGAGCTGTGACTCCAACTTGTTTAGCAGGTTTTGACTTGCTGCTTTTCTCTTACCTTTTGTTTCTGGATCCCCACTCTCACCCTAGTTCTGGAATGCTCACAGCAACCCCTCCTTAAGCACTGAACCCCAGGTCCTTTTCCAGGACTGCCTCACTCTTGTGCTATTTCCCTTTCCTCTGTCTTCAGACTTACCTCAGCTTTCCTGAACCTAGTTTCCAGTTTGTAACTGTGAACCACTGCCATATATATTCCCCCAAACTGAAAATCTGGCAGGCCTCTCCCTGCTATCCTCACCTGGCTACCATCAAGAACAACCAAGGACAGAAATTCATTTGTTCGTTCGTTCATTCATTCATTCATTCATTCATTTTAGAGAGAAGAGAAGGGACAGAGGAAGCATGAGAAACGTGGATGTGAGAGAGAAACATTGATTGGCTGCTTTTCGCCCCAACTAGGGACCAAACCTGTAACCAAAGCTGGGAATTGCATTGCTGACCCTTTGCTTTGTGGGATAATACCCAACAAACTGAGCTATACTGGTCAGAACAAGGACAGAAATTTATATTTTGAAGTTTTGATGACACCTTTGTGTGGCCTAGTGAGAATAGGACACAGAATGTGGCCTCTTAGCCTAGATGGCCAATAGTGTCAATAGTACAACATGCCCAATGGGAAATAATAACAATAATTACTAAGAAGGGACTTCTTATGAGTGCTTAGTGCCCCAGGAGCAAGAAGCCACTGCCATCACATGGGAACCAGAGAACCAGAGAGAGCAGATGATTTGGCTGAGAAGGGTTTTAAAGGGTCACATCCCATTCTGAGCTTGGTCAAGGAGAAAGAGAACTGCATTCATTTTCATAATGAAAAACACTATTTTCATTGTGTGGGAAGTAGTGGGGACAGGACAGTGACTAAAATGACAATTAATTAGTTAGGAATCTCAGAGAGTTAACAGCATATGCCACTTGAAGTCTTCCAGAAAGCATGTTTTTTCTCTTGTATGGGAGATTTACACAGTTCCAGAACTCATATCAGCATTAATGATGGTTTCACATGTAAATTTCCAGCATATCCAGAGCAGTGTTAATTCTTTAACACCTGGATGGTGCTCTGAGCAATCCTTTTTCCTTCTTTCTTTTTCATAATGAAATGTATAATAAAAAGTAAAATTTGGAGATTGTCCATCCAAATTACATAAGTTAAAACAAAAACAAGGTATTTGCAAGAAGCTCCTTGCTTCTTTTTTGTTTATTGTTGTTCAGTTACAGTTGCCCCACATTTTCCCCCATTGCTCTAAGATAGAAAAGGCAGTGACACCAGGCTTGTTCTTAGCTGTTGTTCAGAGAAAAGGTGTTATGTAAATACAAGACACAGTCTTGTCATTTCCTATTATTATCATTATATATTGCTGAATTCATTAAATTATGGTGATTATTGGTCTGGTGTTTCTACAGGAAATAATAGAATTTATCTGTGTCTAGGAATGAAAGATAGAGGTATCTGCTACCTGTCTTATTTTCTAATTGTCATGGAGAAAGGATGATTTATATAGAATTATTTTAATATATTAAAAGTCTACCAAAAATAATTTTCTTACTTCATTCAAGATGAAAAGTAGGGAAAAAATATGAACCCAAGGTGAAAATTGGAGGGAGGCGGACTTCAGGTCAATATAAGAAAAACTTCTTTTAATTTTTTTATTTTTATTATTGTTGTTCAGTTGCAGTTGTCCCATCTTTTCCCCATTGCTCTTCCCTTCCCTTCCCCCAGTCTTAGATCTACTTCTAAATAGAGCTTTTTTAATTTTTATATATTTTAAATTTTATTTTAATTGGTGTTCAAGTATAATTTTCTGTCTTTTACTCCTATCCCAGTCCACCCCCCAGTGCTCTCCACCTCCCTCCCATTTCCACCCCTCTTAGATTTTGTCCATGTGTCTTTTATATTTGTTCCTGTAATCCCTTACCTTTTTCCCCTGAAATTCCCTCCCCTCTCCCATATGCTTACTGTCAGTCTGTTTTCTATTTCAGTGTCTTTGGTTATATTTTGCTTGTTTGTTTGTTTTGTTTTTTAGGTTCCTGTTAAAGGTGAGATCATATGGTATTTGTCATTCACTGCCTGGCTTATTTCACTCAGCATAATGCTTTCCAGTTCCATCCATGGTGTTGCAAAGTGTAGAAGTTCCTTCTTTCTTTCTGCTGCATAGAATTCCATTGTGTACATGTACCATAATTTTTTGATCCATTCATTTACTGATGGACATCTAGGTTGCTTCCAATGCTTGAATATTGTAAATTCTACTGCTATGAACATTGGGGTGCATAGGTTCTTTTGGTTTGGTGTTTCAGGGTTCTTAGGATATAATCCTAGCAGTGGAATTGCTGGGTCAAAAGGCAGTTCCATTTTTAGTTTTCTTAGAAAATTCCATACTGTTTTCCATAGTGGTTGTACCAGTCTGCAATCCCACCAGCAGTGAACTAGGGTCCCCTTTGCTCCACAACCTCTCCAACACTTGTTGTTTGTTGCTTTGTTTATGATGGCCATTCTGACCAGTGTAAAGTGATATCTCATTGTGGTTTTAAGTTGCATTTCTCTGATGGCTAGCAATATTGAGCATATTAAAGTACCGTAGGCATATTTCACAGACATAGAAAAAACACTTCAAAAATTTAAATGAAAACATAAATGACCTTGAATAACAGGTTAAATTTTGAGAAAGAAGAGCAAAGTAGGAGGGATCAAAATACCTGACATCAAACTGTATAACAAGGCCACCGTAATCAAAACAGCCTAGTACTGGCATAAAACCAGATACATGGACCAGTGGAACAAAATAGAGAACCCAGAAATTAACCCAAGTCTTTATGGTCATTTAGTATTTGACAAAGGGGGCAGGAACATAAAATAGAATAAAGATAGCCTCTTCAACAATGGTGTTGGAAGAACTGGACAGCTACATGAAAAAAAAAAGATGAAACTCGAGCACCAACTTACACCATACACAAAAATAAATTCAAGATGGATAAAAGACTTAAATATAAGCCAGAACACCATAAAAATCATAGAGGAGAATATAGGCAGGAAAATCTCAGATATTTCATGCAACAACATTTTTATTGATTTGTCCCCTAGACCAAGGCAAATAAAGGAAAAAAATGAACAAATGGGATCTCATCAAAATAAAAAGCTTCTGCGTGGCCAAAGAAAATAGCATTAATATAAAAAGAGAACCAACCATATGGGAAAACATATTTGCCAATGATACCTCAGACAAAGGTTTAATCTCCAAAATATATAAAGGACTTGCACGAATGCACTCTAAGATGACAAGCAGTCCAATTAAAAAATGGGCAAAGGACTTGAATAGACGCTTCTCCAAAGAGGATATACAGAGGATCCAGAAACACATGAAAAGATGCTCTATATTGCTAGCTATCAGAGAGATGCAAATTAAAACTACAATGAAATACCACTTCACACCAGTAATTCCTTTTGACCCAGCAATTCCCCTGCTAGGATTGCATCCTAAGAAGCCTGAAACACCAAACCAAAAGAACCTATGTACCCCAATGTTCATAGCATCACAATTTACAATAGCCAAGTGCTGGAAGCAACCTAGGTGCCCATCAGTAAATGAATGGATCAAAAAACTATGGTACATTTACACAATGGAATTCTATGCAGTAGAAAGAAAAAAGGAGCTCCTACCCTATGCGACAGCATGGATGGAAATGGAAAGCCTTATGCTAAGTGAAACAAGCTAGGTGGTGAAGGCCAAATACCATATGATCTCACCTTTAACAAGAATCTAGACAGACAAAATAAGCAAGCAAAATATAACCAAAGACATTGAAATAGAAAACAGGCTGACAGCAACCAGAGGGGAGAGGGGAGGGAATTTCAGGGGAAAAGGGGAAGGGATCACAGGAACAAATATAAAGGACACATGAACAAAAACTAAGAGGGGTGGAAATGGGAGGGAGGTGGGGAGCACTGGGGGGTGTGAAAAAGGATCTTAAA
>PVKM010023605.1:0-21066 GCA_004027735.1 Carollia perspicillata | reverse complement strand
TGCCTCACCTAAGTCATAACACAGGGATTTGACCCAGCTAGATCTGGGGGCAGCTAAAAGCAAAGAAAAGGGGTGGGGACTTATAGCAATTGGCATATGGGTCTCAACAACCAACATGTAGACCCTGATAATTGGTCCCCACAAGTGTATGTGCACCTATAATGAGAGCACCTCAGTATATAAAGGAAACATTGACATACCTGAAGGGAGAAATAACATCAGTTCAGTAAAGTAACAGTGGGAGAGTTCAATATTCCACTTTCAACAATGGATAGAATAGCCAGACATAAAAAATAATGAGAAACCAGCAGACTTGAACAAAACTATAGAACAGTTGGACACAATAAATCTATACATAAAACATTCCATCCAATAAGAACAAAAAACATTCTCAAGTGCACATGGACCATTCTTTAGGTTAGATCATATGCTAGGTCACAAAAAAGTCTTAACAAATTTGAAATTATTCCAAGTAACTTTTCTGATCACATTGAATAAAAATAGAAATCAATAACATAAAAAACACAGGAGAATTCAGAAATATATATCAGTATCGGTAAAAATATTGCTGCATGGAATATCTTAGATTTTCCTGCCTATCTTCTTTGCTAGGAATTTTATGGTATAATAAAATGATAGCATACATGACTTATATTTAAGTCTTTTATCCATCTTGAGTTTATTTTTGTGTATGGTATAAGTTGGTGGTCAAGTTTCATTTTTTTGCATGTAGCTGTCCAGATCTCCCAACACCATTTGTTGAAGAGGATATTTTGATTCTATTTTGTGTTTTTGCCCCCTTTGTCTAATATTAATTGAGCATAGAGACCTGAACAGACACTCCTCCAAAGAGGACCTACAGAGGGCCCAGAGGGATATGAAAGGATGCTCATAGTCACTAGCTATCAGGGAGATGCAAAATAAAACCATGATGGGATACCACTTCACACTACTCAGAATGACCATTATAAACAAATCAACAAATAATAAGTGCTGGTGGGGTTGTGGAGGAAAAGGAACCCTAGTGCACTGTTGGTGGGAATGCAAACTAGTGCAGCCTCTGTGGAAAACAGTATGGAATTACCTCAAGAAACTAAAAATGGAATTGCCATTTGGCCCAGCAATTCCACTGCTAGGTGTATACCCTAAGAACCCTGAAACACTAATTCAAAAGAACCTATGCACCCCAATGTTCATAGCAGCATAATTTACAATAGCCAAGTGCTGGAGGCAGCCTAGGTGCCCCTCAGTAAATGAGTGGATCAATAAACTATGGTACATTTACACAATGGAATACTACCTAGCAGAAAGAAAGCAGGAGCTCCTATGCTTCACAACAAGGTGGATGGAACTGGAAAGTATTATGCTCAGTGAAGGAAGCCAAGCAGTGAAAGACAAATACCATATGACCTCACCTATAAGTGGAACTTAATTAACAAAACAAACTGGCAAGCAAAAAAATGTAGCCAGAGACATTGAAATCAACAACAAACTGACAGTAACCAGAGGAGAGGGGAGAGGGAAATAATGAGGGAAAGAAAGAAAATGGACGTAAATGAACACAAGTGAGGAACCCATGGACAGAGCCAAGAAGGGTGGGATTGAGGGTGGGAGGTGGGCGTGGGTAGGATGGGGGAAAGTGGTGGTGGAAAAATGGAGACAACTGTATTCAAACATCAATTTAAAAAAAGGGAAAAAAGAAACTATCTCAACACAAATGAAAATGAAAGTATAATATACGGAAACAAACAAGATGCAGAAATAGCTGTACTAAGAGGGAAGTTTATAGAAATAAATGACCACACTGATATGCACAACCAGTAGATAAATAAGTCCTGGAGGTCTAATGCACAGTATATTGAACATAGACAATATAATATAATCATCAAACTTGCTAATAGACTAAATGTTAATTATTCCTACTACAAAAAAGAAATTATAATTATGTTAAATGGTAGAAGGGCTAACTGATGCTACAATAACAAATATAATGTAGAAATATATCAAATCAGACATGTGGTAGATCTTAAAGTTACACAATGTTTATATAGGCAATATTCTTTAGGTAAAAAAAGAAAAAGAAGGAACTCAAACAATCAAACTTTACAATTTAAGGAAAGTTAGCAGACTAATAAAATAATAAACATTAGGACATAAATATGTCAAATATAGAATTGAAAAACAATAAAAATAATACAAGTTGTTGTTTTTTCAAAGATGGGAAAAACTGGTGAACCCTTAGCTAGACTAACTAAGAACCAAAGAGAAAAGGATAAAATAAATACAATCAGAAATGAAAGAAGAGATATTATAATCAATGCCACATGAATGAAAAATACAATGAGACTCTTATTCATAATTATATGTCTACCAATTGGACAATATAGAAGAAATGGATAAATTTGTAGAAACATACAACCTACCAAAATGAAATCAAAAGAAAAAGTAGTTTCTTTTGAAGCCTCCCCAGGCTTCTTCTCTCTTGCCTGATAACTCCTAGGCCTTACCATTATTTGCATCAAGTTGACAGAAAGATAGAGTATGAAGAAGGTACCTCAGTTTTTCAAAGCCCTGGCACAGAAAGACAAGTGTCATGACTGCTTATATTCCCTTGGTGAGGACCAGCCACAAGGTCACACTTAGAGTCAAGCCAAGTTGGGATGAAAATAAAAAAACACAAATAATAGAAAACTAAACAGAACCAATCTCCAATAGAGAGACTGAATAAGTAAATAAAAGTTTTTCAATAAAGAATAGCCAAGGACCACATGGTTTCACTGATAAATTCTATCAAACACAAAAAGAAGACAACACTAATACTTATTAAAATATTCTCAAAAAAGTAGGAGAGAACACTTTTGAACTTAGTTTACGAGGCCAGCATCACCTTGATATGAAAACCATGCAAAGACACCCTAAGAAAAGAAAACTACAGACCAATATCCCTGATGAATATAGATTCAAAAATCCCCAACAAAATATTAACAAACCAAATTCAACAACCCATTAGAAGGACCACATACCATCAGCAGTGGGTTTTATCCCTGGCATGCAAGGATGGCTCTGCCCACACAGATCAATGTGATATACCACACTAACATAACAAGGATAAGGAACACATGTTTATCTCAATAGATGCTGAAAAAAGCATTTAACAAAATTCAACACCCTTTCATGATAAAAACTCTAAAAAATTAAATATAGAAGGAATTTATTTCAACACAATATATTTCATATATGAAAAGCCCATACCTAACATTATACTCAATGGTGAAATTCTGATAGCTTTTCTGCTAAGATCGGAACAATTAACAATTCTATTCACTGTAGCACTGGAACGCCTCTCCAGAGCAATTCAACAAAACAGAAGATATCAAAGTCATCCAACTAGAAAAGGAAGAGTAAAATTGTCTGTTTGCAGATGATATAATCTTACATGTAGATAAATCTAAACTCCATAAAAATATTTGAACTAAGAAATGAAATTAGTAAAGTTGCTGTATACAAAAATCAACATTCAAAAATCAGTTGCATGTGTATACACAACAGCAAATTATCCAAAAAGGTAATTAAGAAGAAATTCTATTTATAACAGCATCAAAAGACTTAAATACTTAGAAGTAAACCTAAGTAAGGAGGTGAAAGACTTGGACAATGATTGAAGAAATTTAAAAAGACACAAGAAAATGGAGAGACATTTTGGTAAAATGTTCAAAGCAATATACTGATTCAATGCAATCTTTGTCACAATTGCAATAACATTTTCCACAGAAATTGAAAATAAATCCTAAAATTAACACAGAACCACAAAAAACCCTGAATAGCCAAACTAAGAACATGAGCAAACCTGGAGGTATCCCAGCTTCCAATTTTGAACCACATTAGGAAGCTATCGTAGTAAAAACAAAATAGTACTGGCAGAGAGCAGACACATAGACCAATGGAATGTACAGATAGACCAATGGGATGGAGAGCCAGATATAACCCCCCACGGATATGTTCGATTCATTTTTGACAAAGGTGTCAGAACACACAATGGGGAAAGGTTTGTCTTTTTAATAAATAATTCTGAGAAAACTGGAAATCTATATGCAGACCCATAGCTCTAGACCTTGATAAACTAAAATACCTTCACTTAAATATACACACTGTAAATCACTTAATAATGAGTTTAATTGTAGAAAATCAAAGTTTTCACTACATTCAAAATCTAAAAGAGAAAAGGCACTCCTGGCTGGTGTGGCTCCGTGGATTGAGCGCAGGTCTGTGAAGCAATGTGTTTCTGGTTCATTTCCCAGTCAGGGCACATGCCTGGGTAGCAGGCCAGGTCCCCAGTAGGGGGCACAGGAGAGGAAACCACACGTTAATGTTTCTCTCCCTTTCTCTTTCCCTCCCTTCCCCTCTAAAAATAAATAAATAAAATCTTTTAAAAGATAAAAAAATAAAAGAGAAAAACTATATGTTAATTTCAAGAGATTCATAAAGAACACAGTAAAATCTGTTACACATGCATAATTAAAAATAATAACAGCATTAACTAATTATCAGTTAAGTAATTATAGAGGAAACTTCCTCAGATTGGTTTTTTAAAATGTAAAAAAAAAAAGCAAAGAACCAAAAACCTACAGTTAACATCGTATTCCATGGTTCGTACCTGAATGACTTCCCACTTAGATAATGAACATGGTTACAATTTTTGTCCCACCACTTCTAGTAAGCATCCCACTGAATGTTCACTGTGCCATATAAGCAATACATAAATAAAGGGCATTCACATAGGACAAGAACAGATATAACTGTCTTTATCCACTGATAATATCATTGTCTATGCAGAAAATACTATACAATCATAGAAATACTTTCTAATACATGAAATAGTAATATTGCAGGTTAAAAAGTATATAAAATCAATTTGGCAAACATTCAACATGACATTTAAACTACTATTTATATAGGAACAAAAGTATAAAATAATTATAAACTTTTGAAAATATGTCACAAGCCTATATGTTACAACTGTAAAATACCTATACAATTTACAACTAAATATTAAATAAATAAATACACATATATCATTTTCATGGACTAAGATACTCAAATTTCTTAAGTTCTCAGTTCTCTGAAAATTGATCTAAGAGTCAATGAAATTTCAATCAAAGGCACAGGAGAATTTTTTAAATTAAAAATTGTCAAGTATATTCTACAATTTATATGGATCTGGAATTGCTAAAACAATTTGGAAAAAGATAAAATATTGTTTTAAATCCTCACCAAGGACATGCTCATTGATTTTTAGAGCGAGGAAAAGGGAGGGAGAAAAGGAGAGAAATATTAATGTGAGATGAATAGTATTTGGTTGCCTCTTGTATGCGCCCTGACTGGCACCAGACCCGCAACCTAGGCATGTGCCCTGTCCAAAAATCAAACCTGCCACCTTTTATAGGACCATGCTCCAACCGAGTCACACTGGCCAGGGTAAAGGAAAAAGAAAAAAAACACTTGTAACGATTTATTATCTTGAATGAGGTGATAACTTCATGGTTCCCCTGAAACTGAGCCTAAGATCTAGACCCGGATGATTTACTGAAAGGATGTTCTCATGGTGCTGGGAGCAGGACAGGTGAGGAGAAGGATCTAAGCAAGGATGTGCTTAAAGCTGTAACCCAGCCTGATCCATAAGGGGAGTTCTGGTGTGTGAATAATTCTGCAGCATTGGTCCCACCTGTGGCAAGATAGGGACGCCACCTATTCTACATGTGTTTCTAATCATTGGCCAACAAGTGTTTCTGAGTGTGAGATAAGGAGTGTAAATGCCAGGGCCTGCAACTCCAACTTCCCAACAACAACTTTGTAATTGTTGAGGAGAGGAAGCGGCCATAAACCCTCACAAACCAACACTCATAGTGCCTTTGCAAATGAGTGCCCACAGTGAAGGGACCATGTGTGGAGCAGGGTCCCAAAAGCACCCAGTAGAGGAATGATGACTAATCTCTTTTTGTGATGGTGATAATAAAATTGATAATAAGAGAAAAAGCAACCTTCACAACTAAGTTAATATATAGCATTTAATAAGGAATTACTTTGCTTTGAGTTGAATGATAAAGCTTTATAGTTTTATATCTTTTTTTTTCATTCTGGAATGTAAAGCTCTTTTTAATGGTAGTTGACATACAATATTAGATTAGTTTCAGATGTATAACATAGTGAGATTTCACGTTTATATACCTTACAAAGTGATCACCACAAAAAGTCCACTCCATCTGTAACCATGAAAAGTTACTGTGGAATTGTTGACGGTACTCCCGGTGCTGTACTTGCATCCTTGTGATCTATTTATAATTACACACTTGTTGCTCTTAATCTTAATCACCTTTTTTTGCCATACTCCCAACTGCCTAACCCTTTGGCAACTATCAGTTTCTCTGTATCTATGAGTTCGTTTGGGTTGTTTGTTTAGTTTTTTAGATTCCACACATAAGTGAAATGATACAGTTTGTCTTTCTTTGACTTATTTCACTTAGTTTAATACCCTCCATGTCTATCTACATTGCCTCAAATGGTAACATTTCATTTTTCATGCCTGACTAATATTCCAGTGTGTGCACATGTATATACTTCTTTAGCCATTCATCTAGGTTGCTTCCATATCTTGGTTATTGTAAATAATATTTCAGTGAATATAGGGGTGAATATAATTGTTAGAATGCGTTTCATTTTCTTCAGAAGAGTGCCCAGAAGTGGAATCGCTGTGTCTTTTTTGTCTCTTGTTTTAAAGTCTCTTTTTCTAATATGAGTCTTGCTGTCCCAGCTTTTCTTTTTTTAATTTTCATGAAATATCTTTTCTATCCCTTTACTTTCAATCTGGAGTCTCATGTAGGCAGAAAATGTAAGAGCCTTGTTTTTTATCCATTCCATCAGGCTATGTTATTTTGAATGGAACACTTAGTCAATTTATATTTAAAGTAATTATTGATAGGTATGTACTTATTGTCATTTTAATTGTTCTCACATTAGATTTAAAAGTAGTTGGTCTACTATCTTTACTAGGTGTTTGCCTTTAGTGGATATCTATTTCCTTCACCAGGCTAGGAAAGTTTTCCACAGTTCTTTCTTCAGGTAGGTTTTCTGCTCCTTTCTCTTTTCTCCTCCTGGAACTCCATGATTTAATTATAGTACATTTGATGCTGTCCCAAATGTTCCTTATTCTATCCTCATTCTTTTTAATTATTTTCTCTTTCTGGTCTTTCAATTGGTCGCTCTCTACTAATCTTTCTACCTGATTGTGATGCACTCCCTGCATCATCTGATCTGCTGTTGCTACCCTCCAGTGTATTTTTCATTTTGGCTGTTACACTCTTCAGTTCTGATATATTGTTTTGAATAATTTTAAGTCTTTGTTGAAGTTCTCACTGAGTTTATCTACTTGTATGCAGAGTTTGATGAACACCTTCATGACCATTACTTTGAACTCTTTATCTAGTAGACAGCTTACCTGTTTCATTTAGTTCTGTTTCTTGTGTTTTGTTCTGTTTGTATGTGTGTGTTTGTAATATATTCTTTTCCTTCCTCCTCTTTCCTTTGTTTCTGTATGTAAGGTAGGTCATCTAAATATCCTGGTCTTCAAAAAGTGGCCTATGGGGCCGGCCCAGTGGTAGAATCCTTCTTGTCACCAGAGCCAGGTGCTCCAGAGATGTGCCTTGTGTGGACTGGTGTGGCCTCCTATTGTGGTGGGGCCACAACTTCAATGTACACACTGCCAGGTGAGGCTGGTCCCTGGCCCACTGCCTGTAAGACCTGGCTACAAATGTTCTGGGCTCACTGGTGTACAGAACAAGCCTTTGGTGTTGCCAGCCATAAGGCCCAGTCACACTGTGGCAGACAGAATGCTGTATGCTGGTTTCAACAAAGGCTACTTACTGGATGTGGCAGGGCAGGAGCCTCTTTGAAGGGTGCTAACCTGGGTGGGTCCTCAGGGAAATGCCAGGGTGGGGTGAACAGTGTTAGCAAGGTTAATGGAGAGTGTCAGAAATGGTGCCTGTCAGTGTCAGACCAGCTACACTAAAGAAAAAGGAAAAAACGCACCTGCCACCATCTGTGAGTCAGGAGAAAGTTCCAACAAATCCCTGTCTCCCTCCAGCACACACCCTAAAATTAGTCAATGTATTACCCAGGTGCTTTTCAAACTGTTTCCCTGGTGCTGGGACTCAGAAAGAGTCCCTGGTGCTGGGACTCAGAAAGAGTGCAACCTGGGTTTTCTACGGCCCTTTGGTTTTTCAGACACTGGTTTTCAAAGGCAGATGTTATGGGGGCTCTTCTTCCTGGTGCAGGTCCCCCAAGTTACGGCTCAGACCCTCACTCCTCAGGGATGATCTCCGCGGTTATGATATCAATCCCACTTGTGGTTCAGGACATGGGGAGCAGGGCATAGGGTGGGTCCTGACTAGGCATAGTCTCTACCCCTCCTACCTGTTTCAATGTGGCTGCTTCTTCATATTCATAGTTGTAGAAAATCTATTCTGCTAGTTTTCAAGTCATTCTCAGAGACAGCTGTTCTATATGTAGGTGTAGTTTTGGTGCCTATGAGAGAAGGTGAGCTCAGGGTCTTCCTATTCTGCCATCTTGAACTTGGAGCCAGAAGCCTTGTTCTTGAATGGCAATTTAGCTTGTTTGTGAAATGTCAAATCTTGTGGTTGGTGCACCACCCATGCAACAAACATGTCTCTGGGTAGGATTGCCAAGTCCACATTCATATCTACTTATAAAGATGTGAATTAAAACACTGCAGAAAGAAATTTTAATCCAAATGACACTTTTGGATACTAACTAGCCCTTATGCATCATGTCTTACTATATTGGGATATGAGAAATGTTAATGGTCAATATTTTAATGCAAAAAGGCAAATTACGAGTCAGAGCATTCAGTGAAATTTCAAGTTATTGTTTAAAAAGAAAACAAATGCACACATTTATTTAAATATCTTAGGATGACATCAAAATATAATAGGTTTAACTCTAGATTGTTCAAATGTAACTTATTTTTATTTTGTTTCTCCACTTTTCACAAAAGTGTTTAATTTGAAATAGAAAACAAAAATCTATTGTGTAGTTATCTGTAAAGTAGTTATAGATGTAAAACTAATGTATATAATTTTATAAAAATGTATATATTAAATACATTTTATACATATTATACTTATGGGTATATTTTGAGAATGTTATTAAACTATAAACTATCATTTTAATACTTTAGAAAGTATATTATAACTGTTATTTTGTATTGAATCTTTATTATGAGCTAGATACCAAGGTAAATATTTTATACACGCAATTTTAATTATTCTCCTAAGATCCCCTAATAGATGTGTATTATTTTAATCTCAACATTATAGACATATAAAGTTGAACAGTGACTAAGAGGCTCATCAAGATCTACATCCAGTAGCCTAATTCCAGAACTTCTACACAATTACAGTGCTCTGTGTTCTGCACTTATTCTTTAATAAATTAATTTTATTTCTTTTTATTGTTACTGTCTTTGAGATTTCCAGAACATGTTTCAATTTCCCATTCCAGAAACTATACTAGAAAAGGAGATAAGAACATAATCCATTTAATACAAAACATTTGACCAAAAGTTGTTAAAGGTAAATTTTAACAGAATCATAGCAACTGGACACTTCAGCCTGTAAGCAATATATTTATTGGTGTCTTGACCATGTAAGTTAGGGCCTGCAGAGTTCACTAACTAGCTTACAAAATACTAACTGGCTATAAAAGGTCATGTGGGAAATCTAGAATTTTATCTTTCTTTTTTAATGGCACATGTACATTTCTGCTATAGTATTCTGTCTTTAGAATTACAGTTGACCCATGAACTGTGCAAGTCCACTTATATGTAGATTTTTTCAATATAAATATTGAAAAGTTTTTTGAAATATGCCAGAATTTGAAAAAAACTTGCCTATTGCATAGCCTAGAAATCTTCAAAAATTGCAGAAATAGGCGTGTCATGAATGCACTAAATATGTGTAAGTACTTGTCTATTTTATAATTTGCCACTATAAAATATATACAAATTTATTATAAAAAGTTACAATCTATCACAACTTATGTACATACTTACAGACCATCTGTAGTGCCATTTGCAGTCGAGAGAAACGTGAAGAGATATAAGATGAGGTATTAAATCATAACTGCACAAAACTGACTGGATGCATAATGTACTACTGCAATGGTATTTTAGGCATCTCCTGTTGCTACTGCAGTGAGCTCAAGTGTTGTAGCTGCTTAAAATATCACGTGATAGTAATTCTCTGTGCGAACAGTTGTCTTTCCAGTCAATTGCATATCCCAGTGAAAAGTGATCTCTTGCAGTTCTAAAGTATTTTTCATCCTGTTTAGTGCAATACTGTAGAACTTGAATAACACCATGTGACCCATACAAAATGCCACCAGTGATGTTGGAAGTGCTCCCAAGAAGCAGAGAAAAGTCACAGTATTCCAAGAAAAAGATGAATCACTTGATATGTACCATAGATTGAGGTCTGCACCTGCATTGGCCCACCATTGCAAGATAAATGAAACCAGTGAAGAAACTATTGTATAAAAAGAAAGGAAATTCATGAGGTTGTCATTGCAGCTTCACCAGCAGGCACAAAACCATGAACTATTTGTGAAGTGCATTCTTATTTCATATTGAAAACACACCTTTTATGTGAGTGTAGGATTGCTATAAGAAAGGCATAACTTGCCCTGGCCAGTGGCTCAGTTGGTTAGATCATTATTCCATGCACCACAAGGTTGTGGGTTCGATCCTCGGATAGGGCATATAGCTACGCTGCGGGTTTGATCTCTTGTGGTGCATGTACGTCAGGCAACCAATTGATATTTCTCTCTCACATTGATGATTCTATCTCTCTCTCCCCCCTTCCTCTTTCTCTAAAATAAAACAAAAACAAAACAAAACAAATAAAAACCATATCCTTGGGTGAGGATTGAAAAAAATAAAGAAAGAAAGGCATATCTCCTGGCTAGGTTGCTCAGTTGGTTTGAGTGTCTTTCTGATACATCTAGGTTGTGTGTTTGATCGCAAGTCAGGGAGATATAAGATGCAACCACTGAATGCATAAATCAATGAATGAAACAACAGATCGATGTCTCTCTCTCTCTCTAATCAATAAATTAAAAAATGAAAGGCATACCTGTAAACTCTAATATGATCCAAGAAAAAAGCATAGTCATTAAGTGACAAAGTCACAGGAAGGGGAAGGATCTCCAGTGGGGAACTTAGCCAGTGGAGGATGGTTTGATAGTTTTAGAAAGAGGTTTGGCTTGAAAATATCAAGATAACAGAAGCTGAATTTTTCAACTGTGAATCAGAAAACAAGTTCCCAGAAACTGTTAAGAAAATCATTGAGGAGAAAGAATAACTAACTGTCTGAGCGGGCTTTTAATGCAGATGAAAGTACCCAATTCTAGAAATAAATGTGACAAGGGACATTACTAGTAAGACACAAAAGTGAGCATAAGAATTTATGGCAGGTGGGATAGGTTAACTCTGTTTTGTGCAACTATAGTCAGGTTCATTTTCATGGCTGCCCTTATCTATATAGCTGCCTACTCCTGGGTCTTGAAGAGGATAGATAAACACCAAGTGCCTGTCTTTGGTTGTATGACAAGGTTTAGATGAAAACGCGTTTTCTGGATTAGTTTAATTAATGTTCTGTCCTTACGGCAGGAAGTAGCTTGCCAGCGAGGGGCTGCATTTTGAAGTTCTAGGATATTGGATAATGCCCCAGCCACCCAGAATCCTATGAGTTTATCACCAGAGGCATTAAAGCAGTCGAATTGCCCCCAGACACAAAGTGTCTATCTCAGCCTATAGATCAGGGGGTCATAAAGACCTAGAGACTTATTACACATGGTACTCTATGGGAAGGATTGTCAAAAGTGTGGAAGAGAACACTGAAAGAGAGAACATCATGAATGTATGGGAAGTTTACACCACCGAAGATGCCATCATTGTTATAGAAAAAGCTGTGAAAGCCATCAAGCTCAAAGCAATAAACTCCTACTGGGGAAAATGGTGTCCGGATGGTATCCATGACTTCATAGGATTTATGACAGAGCCAATGAAGAAACCATGAAATAGATTTTGGATATGGCAAAACAGATAAGGGGTGATGAGTTTGAAGATATGCATCTTGGAGAAATTCAAGAGCTAGTAGACACCACAGCAGAGGAATTAATGGAAGCTGGACTCAATGGAGATGTGTACTTCCAAACCAGTGCCAGACAATGAGGAAGAAGATGTAGAAAATGCAGTGCCAGAAACCAAATTGACATGAGACAATCAGGCACGAGGAATCCAGTAAATCAAGTCTTTTGAATTCTTTGACTACATGGAGCTTGCCGTGATACAGACACTGAAACTAAAGCAAACAGTGGAAGAAGGACTGGTACCATAGAAAAACATTTTAAAAGAAAGAAAAAGCAAAAAAGTCACACAGAGCAAATGATGCATTTCCGTAAGGTACACTCAATGTGCCTGTCTCTCCTTCTACTTCCCCCACCTCCTCCACCCACAAGAGGGCAAAACCAGCCCCTCCTCTTACTCCTCAGCCTACTCATCGTGAAGCTGAGGATGAAGACTTTCATGATAATCCACTGCTGCTTAGTGAATAGTAAATTATGCCTTACACTTAATAAACTTATCTGCTGTGTATGTTTGTGTCTTCATGTGGAAATTTAGTAACTGTATAGCAAGAATGGTATGAGATACTTTTGTGCCATTATCACTATTACCTAAGTATTCATTGTGTATAACATTATGTAGAAGAATTGTGTGACATGGATAGTCTTACCTAGGCATACAGTGAGTGATATTTAATGTAAAATTAATCATGTGTCAGCTTTCTTACTGATTTATAGCTAAATAGGTTCAACATAAAGTGAAAAACATTGAACAGCATCAATTCAAAATTATAATTATGAATCCACAAATTCAAAGAATTATATTACTGTATAATATGCCTCTGTCATAACTGGTGAAACTTCACACCCTCCTCTCCTCACAGGTAAGTCTTTTTTTTTTTTTTAATGTGAAGGGGAAAGGGGGACAAATATATCGTGAAAGACTATGATTTGACTTTGGGTGGCTGGAACATAATGCAATACAATATATAAATTAGGTATCATAGTACACTTTAAATGTACACTTAAAACTTATATACAGTAATCTTATTAACCAATGTCACCCCAATACATTTAATTGCAAAAGAAAAATAAACCTTATACTTATTAATATGATAATAATGTAACATGCCATAAAAATTTTATAATGATCCATTTATTAGTGTATAGGCTAGGCTACCATGAAGCGATTTTATCAATTGCACTGCAGTACCATAAAGCAATCATATTGCTGCTTCTTCATTATCAACAAATGAATCATTATACCTGTAAATAAATATTAATTTCTTTTTACATTATCTTTTCATTTTTATATTAGTGTCAGTAATACATATAACATCGACAGTGCTTGTATGATACAAGTATGATGCAATATTAAAGTAGGTGCTGGCAGACAATCCATCTTGTAAATGAAAGATGTAAACTAATGGTATTGCTAAATACAATATATTACTACTGTAAATGTGTTTTCTTTACCATTTTGTTAATAACATTTTCTTTTCTCTTGTTACTTTATTGTAAGAAAACAGTATAAAATACAGATAACATACAAAGTATATGTTAAATGTTTATGTTATCTGTAAGGTTTCCAGTCAACAGAGGCTATTATAGTAGTTACGCTTCTGGGGAGTAAAAAGTTGTGCCTGGATTTTCAACTGCATTGGGGGCCTGTACCCCTAACCCACACATTATTGAAGGGTTAATTATAATCTCTAACCTGCCAAGTTATCAATTACTTCAGTCAAAGAAATTCTGTTAATACTATCTCTGGGTTGAATGTTGTCTCCCTTTTGTAACTGTCACCCACCAAAAATCCATTTATCACCATTTATCATTTGTATTTCAGGTCCAAGTGACAATATCCTAACATTCTTTCTAGTAGTTCCAGTTTACTTTGCTCTTTCTTCTAAAATGTATGTCACCTTTTATTGCTGATATTCACATGGCATCTAACATTTGATGCTTTATTTAGTAACTTTTATACACTGTCACTAGATTAGAAGCTCATGGAGGACAAAAAGCACATTTTGTGTTGTTCATAGTATCTTCTGCAGTGCTCCACACTTGATACCTAATTGTTGTATAAATTATAATAGTTGCTTTCAATTAGTTGTTCTAAGATGCCAGAAAAGGAGCCCAGTGTGAAATTGCATTAGAAGCGGACACAAAAGATAGAGCTGCTGCTTCTACAGATAAGAGTCTCTAGTTCAAAGCTCCCGTAGGGACCAGATACTTTGAAGACCAAAAAAAAAAAAAAAAAAGCCCATTATCAGAAAAACAGGACAGGATCCAAAGTTTATGCACTTAGCTATGTGACATTTCATACTGTTGCAATTTGTGGATTCATCGCTATAACTTTAAATTGATGTTTAATGTTTTTCACTTTATCTTGAAGTTATTTATTTAGTCCATATTATTTTTTGGTAATTACAACAGTTTTATTCCAGATTGCTGGTTTAAGGCCTTTTTGTGACAGTGGAATGTTTTTCATGATAAAAAAAGAGAAGTCATTTCAATTCTCCTGTAATTATTTTTGCTGCCTGTGACGACTTCCTACATTGGGCATATTGGGACATTTTATTTTAGAAAACAAGAATTAAATTCTTACTAACTTACGGCTGATTTTATTCTGTTTATCACATTATAAAAGCTTTCTTGCTTCTTTCTTTCTTTTTTTAATTGTAGTCTGCTTACAGTTGTCCCAATTTTCCCTTGTTGATCTCCCCTCTCCCGCCCAGTCCCCACAGTCAACCCACAACCCTGTTGTCCATGTCTATGGGTCATTTATATTAATTTCTTAAGGCCAAGACTTTATTAGAAGATATAAATTTGAAAGACTCCTTTTTTTCCCTCAGTGGTTTAAACATCTACAAAAGTGTAGACACGGTATAAAGCAATATAAACAGTTCAAAAAATATACCCTTTGGGTACATATTAATTAGCAGTACAAAAATGGCTTCTAGAGTTAAAACCTTATTATAGACAATATATGAAGTGTATAAAATATGTTGTTTTAGACCATTAGTACTTAAATTCACAGGGGGAGTAAAAGACAGAAAACTGTACTTGAACAACAACTAAAATAAAAAAAAATAAATTCATAGGGCAGTAGAAGACTTCTTACTGAAAACCTTCAAATAAAGTTTGCTTTTGAACAATATATTAAATAATTGGAAGGAAGGATAAAGGTAATTTTTCTCCAGGTGCAACACACAGTTTTGCAGTATTTGGAACAGTAATTTGTAAAGGAAAATTACTTCCTGGGAAGAAGTTAAAATTATTTTTATATGAAGATTTTCATTTTTAAAACATTAACAGACTGATGTGTGATGTAATTATTTATATAAGAGGTTTTAGCATTGATTAGAAACTATATTATGTTTCTTTTTGTTGTTTTGTTAAACATGCCACAAAGGCAGTCCATTGTAAAGGTTTCATGTTTTATTTTCAGCATTTATGTGTGCTTCACCATGCTCGTTTTCTAATATGATTAGATAGATGTAAATAAAATGCACTGAAGCGGATACAATCAAATAATAACAATGGTGAACAACTGGAAAGGTTCTATAGTAATAGCAATGTGATTCTTTGGAAAAGGGACGATCAAAGCACATTTCATTTGAATTAGCAATACCAAAACATCCGAAATATCATAAAGAGCAGCATGTGTGCAGGGACCCATTTCTTAACTTCATGAATAGGCTTCCATTTACTCCTCCATGCAAGCAGAATGTACTTCCGGAAAAGCAATGCGATCCTTAATCCATTCCGACAGAATCTCTAATAGTGCGCTCTGGTGACACGGGCATTCGAGTGGCTGTGGTGCCCAGTGAAACGGAGCCTAATTATCTTATTAACCCACTGCAGAAGTCTGTGTTTATTTACCAGTAGGAGGTGGGAAAGAGGGGGAAAAAGGAAACGTATTTGAAGGAAGGTTATGAAATGTGCAGTTCAACTGTCACTGTACAAATAAAATGGGTGTGGGGGACAGGTTTAGGAAAAAATGTGTTCTTTTTCCCCTTAAAAACATAATGGATATTAGACTCATTTTAACCTTCTATTTTTTAAAATATTTTAATGAGATTTTTTTTTCTGCAAGTAGGGAAGTAATCACTTCAATTTTTATTTCAATAGTATTTGAAATTATATTTTCAGCAAAAAATGTATGAATGTGTGAAAAAACAACATTTTTGATATGATAATGTTGTTTATAACCAACAAAATGCTTTGAAAATCATGCCAACAGATATTTTCTATTGCTAGAGTGTTTTGTAGCTCTATCATTTATATATTATATAGGGTATCTAAGGACAGAACCCTGGGAATTTCTAAAGTAATGCAATAAGACTGTAGATTTCTTAGAAGAAACAGTAATTTTCAGGTGATACAACTTGATAATATTTTAGTTTGTAAATAGTGTTAGTAAATAAATGTTTAAAATCAGGCCTATGTATCAACCATTTATAAACATTATCGCTCTTTCTTGCTTTATACATGTTGATTGTACTTTGTTTTCTTTTTCCTTAAACTATTGTGTCAGTCTTCTACTCTTTATGTAATTAGTTGTAGGTGCCTCACTGTACTGTTTCAAGCCTACAACTGTACTCAGCTTATTTATCCAATTTTGGACACCCTTTCATCAGCATCACAAAGTAAGATGGGCATCTGTATCCTGGGAAATGCTAGTGTAATCCCCTTACTTTCCTTCCTCCCACCCCCAAATCACATAAAACCTACATCCAAAGACAGCCACATTTGGAGTTAATGATTCTTTCTTTTTTATGTATTTATCTTGGCCACTTTCTTAGTATTTAACTAAACACAGTGGTTTCAAAATAATTGTTTTTCTTGTTATTATTGTTGTTATTTGCTTTCCCTACTTAATTATGAGGTACTTGAGCTCAATAAATATTTTAAACTTATTTTTTACACCAACTAAGTTAGTAATGAGCAAGTAGTATGAATTCATTACATATTTGTGAAATAAATGAATGCATGAGATGATGAAGGTGTTACTGTGTTTTTAATATACCATCATAATTTTTAGACTGACTTCTCAATTTTTGGTGCCATTTTTCGGCACTCCTATTTCCCCATTTCTTCAGATACCTATAGGAATATTTACTAATCTGCAGTTACGGTATCTTGAAATTTACTCTTGTGAACTATACAGCTGCTTCCCAATTTTTTTAATGTAATTACAAAAAACATATTAAAGGTAAAATTCCTATATTTTCACAGTGAATATTTTCTAAAAGTCAATTTAATTCAGAAAGAAAAATATGCGTATTTTAGAAATGTGATGATGTAAATTTCAGCATGAGGTGACTATAATAAATCTACATACATCTACTGGAAAATACTGGCTTAAGATGGAAAGGTAATCAGGTCTTTAATGACCTAAACTACTAAAAACTTTAATATTCTATTAATGAACTATAGAAATGACCCCTGAAACTATAGCCTTAACAATCTAACCTACTAAAATTTGATGTGCAGTTGGAAGCTGCTGAAGTAATTTTATTTTGCTTATCTGGGTTATCTTTGCCTTTCGTTCAACAGATTTATAGTCATAACGTGCTTATAAAAATAAGCACAATAGTAAAGGCTACTTCTAAAAGTAAATGTGGTTATAAAGAAATTTAGAACAGTTTGGCTAGACTTTCAAGAAATACATGTTTTTTAATATTTACTTCAAGAAAGCTTTTGTACCTAACTTGATTTTTATGTTCATAAGACATACAAATATGAATAATTTTAGATACTGTAATGTTTCTGGGTTAAAAAGGGGGGCTTTAACCCTTTTGAACATACTCATTAGTTAAGTGACTTCTGTGAAACTATGAACCTTTCCAAGTCCCCTCTCTCCCCCTTATGTGTATTAAGGAGATTAAAAAGTAGTAACTATTTCATAGATTTCTGATCTATGTAATGGATATAAAGAAAACACTTAACACAATGTCTGACAGTCTAAACAGTCAATTGAGGTAGATGACTCTTTGATATATATAACATACAGCTGGCCTGAAAGGTGGTAAAAAATATTGTGTTTCCACTTCTGTCTTTTTCAGTGATGTTTAGTGGTGATATCACCATTAATTATTTGTATATTCAGGAACATATACATCAATCAAATTCAATTTCAATGTTTGTGAAGTTATAGTTGATATTTTAATGTATACCAAACCTATAAATATGCAAGGATAGCAAAACCCAATTCAACTATGCATATGTATGCACATATGGGCTATTATTCATGTAGATTATTTCCTTTCACCAATTACAATGTAAAATAATCTTTCTCAAAATAACAAAAGCAAAAATTTGCTCAATTGGGTATTTTTTCTTAATTTCATTATTTGTTGAATTTACATTTAAATTATAGGAATTGCATTTCTTATAAACTTGGGAGAGTAAATTCATGTAATTATTTACAAATGTCTACAAAGCCTTGGTATGGTTTGATTCCCATATAGACTCACAAGCAAATTTTGGTTGATTGTGGTGTGTGTACCAAAATTTTATAATTCTATGGTTTCATGCAATATTGACATCCCATTTTTAACTTAAATAATTAATTTTAACACGTATGCGTGCTTGATCATTCATTATATAAGACATAAATATCAGGGGCAACATTATCTTCTAACTTTGAACTAGATTACTATTTATTATAAAATTCAAAATTATTAACATGAGTATACATGATAATATAGATTTGAAATCAGTTATACTTGTGACTGAAAGAGAGGATGAACCTGAAAAAGAACATTAGTGTTTTTGTTACTTAACTTTTGCACTACTTCCATTTTGGTTATTACTCATGTTTTCTTCTTTACTTTATTTTTCTTAGAGAGACAAATAATTTTAATCCATATTTTATGTGAGACAGACCAGGGTGTGAAGCCACATCAAGTCTGAGATGAAAGTAAAGATATTCTATTTTCTTACACACTACCTTCCTGAATCTGAGCCAGAGAGAGTAATTTTCAACCTGTTAGCCACCTCAGAGTGCAGATTGGAGTTTTCTTTCACCAGAGCCTGTAGAAACTATATGGATACCTGAACAAAAGTTGAAATTCTTCTAAAAGAAGATGGTGTGTAAGGAAATGGCAGCATACAGTCTAGGCTCTAAGAGGAGAAAGAAGTAAAAGAGGTATTAGATATATCACTCATCAAAATGAGGAAAGCAGCATGTGAACAATTCAATCTTATGTTATACATTATATATAAATATAAGAGCTAATTTATAGAGTACTTACTATATGGCACATACGCTACTACATTACACACAATATATTTTTGAATCACCACAACCACCTGTGGAAATAAATGCTTTTTAGAATCACTCATTATTTTAACAATGCAATAACCAAAGGGGAAATCTAATATGTACTTAAAATTCTGTCTCTTGTGGGTGTGCATGTGTGCGCGTGCACACAAGCCCTGTTGCTCCAAGCTGAGGCAAGAGCAATTCACAGTGGAGGTCAGTGGGATCATTTGTTTGTGCTAATTATCAGCAAAGCCAAATGTGCATCAGATAATCTGAGCTACTAGTAAGAGAGAAAGAGAAAATTCTATAAAACCCAGAATTAACTTTCTTGTTTTTTGTTCAAATGCCCTGTGCCTGATAAATAAAAAATCATCTAAGTTCAGTGTTTTACAACATTTGACATTCGGTACACATTTGCCCAGTTAAATGGGCCAAATTTAGTCAAACAGAATGAAGTTGACAATTCTGTAGGCACTCATTCACTTTTTCACCCTAAAACTTAGGATCCAATGAAAAGATGATGAAAACTTAATTTCTGATCTGGCCAAGAGTAAAATCTATATTAAAGTTTTTGTTCCTTTTTAGTTATAGCTTTAGTACAGCAACCTAATATGTTATTCTCAGAATATTTACAATAATTCAAAGTTATGTGGAGGTTTCAGTGAAGTATGAAGAAACATAAATTTGTGTGATTGTTTCAAGATTTAGACATTAGAGTTTTATAAAATTTATTTAAAATGTTGACACTTAAATGTCCTTTAAGTAAAGGATTTTAACTTTGAAATTGGCTTTGGTCCTGAAATTACATATAGTTTGTAACACATACGCATCTGAAAAGATCTAGCAGAAAACTGTTAACAGTCACTTCATAGTTGCCTATTTCAAGTAGCTTTATTTGGCAGTGTCATACAGAACAATATTTCTTGCCAAAAATTTTGCTGAGGTACTTAGGGGGAAAGACCATTTACTCATAGCATGCAATTTCAGTATTGATAATAAACTCATTATATATATATATAATATATTAATATATAATATACATAGTGGTATTCTGGGGTATCATAATACATAATTTCCAGAATTTGCCAAACAGATTTGGGCACATTGTAAAATACTTAAAGTGATTAACAATTCTTGGTGTATGAATATTTATTAATACTATCTGAAGTTAAGAACTGATTGAGAGTAAGCAGAAGTAAGAAAATGTCAATGGGGGAAGGGTATTTTAAAAAAACAGCAGCCAAGGGGAATCAGAAATTGAACAGAGAATCAATGCCTTGTGGGAGTGTTGACACTTACTGGGAAATTACATCTCAAATGATTCAGATAATGAAGGCATTGCATGAAAATAAACCCCCCTCAAGAATTTTTCATTTTTATTGTATTAAGAAAGTCTTATAGTCCAACTCAGAATAAGATCCAGAAATTGCTGAAAAGATCAAGTTAAGAAACTTTTGAAAAATATAGGAAAAAAACAAATATAATGGGGGATAACTAGGCAAGAAAGAAAAAGAAGAAAGAATGCTCTGACCAAATGCAAAGGTGAATATGATAATTACATCATGGGGATAAATTTAAACTCTAACCTAGACGTAGCCTCC
>PVKM010023604.1:0-11566 GCA_004027735.1 Carollia perspicillata | reverse complement strand
GGAGGCCACTGGTTCAGGGTGTTTTGCTGTCGTGGGAAGGATACACTAGTGATCTGAGACGGGTCAAGAGAGGGCTTGTAAGTCGGGAGGAAAACACCAGCATGTGGAGGGGAATGATGTGGCAGAGTCCCTCGTTTTTTCATTTGAGTCTACAGGAGAGAGTGGAGGGAATTACCAATGGGGGGGTGGGGGGGTCCTCGAATGGTTGAACGTGAATGGCATCTAGGAAACAAGGACAGGACCGGCCTTAGCTAGTGTGAGGACAGTCCATCCTGGGTAACAGGACAGAGCGCGGGGCACCACGGTTCCCTAAATCTAAGTTGCCGTCTCATGTTCAGACGGCCACCCTGCAGAGAACACGCAGTGCTAACTAAGCTGCTGATTGTGAGAAACGTCCCGGTTTCTCACAACGGGATAGTTAAGGTGGCACGACTGAACAGGAATGCGTCTCGGAATTGGTAAAATACAGTGTCCCAGTGGACACGAGTGCCGGTGGGTAAGTACTTGTGGGGGTCAGAGCTGGGGAAACCTCTCCCTAAAGCTTCCATTTCCTGTGATATAGAAGGAAAGTGACCAATCGAGAGTGAGCATGTGGGCGAGGCGGTGGGAGGGGTGAGGAGAAAGGAGAAGGTATTAGGTAGTCATCTGGAGAGGGGACAGTGGGAAGGCTAGGGCGGCAAGAAGGCCACCTAAGGCTAGTGGCCGTGAAGTCAAAGCAAAAGCGGCCAGCACCCCTGTGTGTGTGTCCAGCCACACGTAGGCTCACAGGTGCAGGTGCTGAATAGGCGGAGGGCGGCTGAGCCAGGTCTGAGGTTGTGCAGAGTGAGTACAATGACACGGGGAAGGTGCAGGCCGGGGAGGGCTCACGGTGACAGTCAGGGAACTACCGCCAGGGCAGGAGGGAGGTGAGCACGAGGGGGTGATGCGAGCAGGCAGGATCGAAGGGCGGAAGTCCCAGCGACAGCCTGGGTGAGGGCGGACAGGTGTGAGAACAGGCCCCAGGGCAGCCCTGGGCCACTCTGAGGGCAGGTGTTGTGCAGTGAGGAGAAGCCAGCACCGGCACAGGAGAAAGAGCGGCCTGCGAGGTGGGAGACAGGTGGGAGCGTGTGGAGAGTGTGATGGTTTCCCTAATCCTCACTACGATTTGATCAAGTAGGTGCCATTATTATCCCCATTTTACAGAGGAGGAAGCGGAGGCACACCACAAGTGAATGGGAGGGCACAGTCTGGACGTGAACGTGGGCCGTCTGGTTCCAGAGCCTGTGCGTGTAGCATTACATTGCTTCTTCCCACGTGCTGATGAACGCGGGCACACGCCTGTCTCTCCACGTACACCCGGGCCCCTTCTGATAAGTGCATTCTTTACTTGGGTCTGGGTGCAGATCTGTCTATGTGTCTGTGCCACGTATGGTATGCGCGTCTGCTCAAATCCATGCTGCTGACTGTGTATATGCGTGTGAATATCTGCACCCATGGGTGCCTGCGCCCATGCCGTGAAGGTCACCGCATGTGCAAGTGCAGTGTGTGCCCGCATCCAGGGCTATCTGCCTGCAGACAGATGTTCACAGGCATGTATGTGTGTCACTAAGAATGCCCATGCCTGTGTTTATGTTCGTAGGCAAACACTGATAACCATGACTACGTGTGTATGGGGACACATGTAGCTATCTGGCATGTCGCCAGAGGGCTGACTCCTTCAGCTCCCCCCACCCCGGGTTGGGCGGAGTTCCCTTGGCAATCCCAGCCCCACGTGAACCCCATCTCGTGCCCTCCCTGAGTCTGCCAGCCGAGTCTGCTGGAGACGCTCACGCTGACCGGTTACTCTTTAAATTCACGACCGCAGAGCCCAAGAGGGCGCTCAGCACTGCCCGGGGCCTGCAACAGGTCTCAAGGAGGCTCGCTCCCCACTCCCTGAGGAGAATTGCACGTCTTCCATCTCGCCTCACACCTCTCGGGCCTCTCTCAACTGATGACGAGAAAACGAGAGCCTCTAGACGCGGAGGCCCTCACTCCCCACCACGAAACCTGCAAACCCAGGCAGGTGCACGTGCCTTCTGCCACCTCCTGACACGATGGCAGGTGCAGTCCGCCTGCTCTCAAGGCCAGGCCCTCGGCGCCCCTCTGCTGCCGCCTATCTGCCCTCCGCCTTTCTAGATCCACTCTCCCCTCTTCTATGCTGCTCCCAGCCCAGGGGGGTGACTCTGGCTCCGGGGGGCTCGGGCAATGGGGAGCAGCGGAAGGAGACAGGAGGGCAGTGAGAGTGAGGTCCTGCATCCACGTCCTATATCCTTCAGGTTCCTCTCGGAAGGTCACCATGCCCTGGCTGCGTCCCCAGAGTGAAAGTCATAGCTCCTGCCAGGTGGCCCTCTCCTCACAGTTTGTCTGTCCACTGGCAGAACCTGCTCCCGCCCCTCACGACCTCAGGCCCGGGGTACCACACTTTTCCTTGTGGTTTGTTTCCCCGAAACCTGCCCGCATAGTTGTGGACAGTCCCTGTGACAAGCCTTCTTCCGTTGTCCAATGTGAGGTCACCTTGTTTCCTGCGGGGACCTGCCTGGGCCACACCTTGTCCCGTCCTTTCGTGGGCTTTGTGTCACCAGCCCTGCACCATTCCTTTCTCCTCTCCACTGGGCTGTTTCTACCAGCCTGAACACACACTCTTGTACCTGCTATTTAAAAAATAACCCTCCCTTCACCAGCAGCCTTCTTCAGCCCCCGCCCATCTCTCTATTCCCTTGTACAGATAAACTTCTCAAAAGAGCTGTCTACACTACCCACCGCTTGCTCTTCAGTGAAACTGCTCTGGGCAGGGTCACCACCAACAGCCACGGGACAAAATCCACGGGCACTTTCCTATCCATGTCACCTCGGCCTCCCAGCCCCTTTCTGGGCCCCTAGGTCGCAGGGTCCTCTTACCTCACTGGCCACTCCATCTCGGTCGGCTTTGCCTGCCTCTCGGCCTCTACCCCTCTCTCAGTGTGGGGGAACCTCGGGGCAGGTGTGGAGTTTTAAAATGTGCCCACAGGTTGGTACCCCTCCCTTCGATGAAGCCCAATTCTCCTCCCCTTAGCTACGGGCTGTATTTCATGACTTGCTTCTAAGGAATACAATGTGGCAGAAGTGACAGTGACTTCCATAAGTCATAAAAGGCACTGTGGCTTCTGCTTCTTCTCGCTCTTTCCTGGATCACTTGTTCAGGGGAAAGCCAGCTGCTCTGTTGCAAAGAAACACAAGCAGCCCTGTTGAGATGCCCATGTGCCGAAGAGAAGAGGTCTCCTGCCAGTAGCCAGTGGGGAACCGAGCCGTCCAGTTAAGAGCCCCGGGGGTGAGCCATCATGGAAGCCAGTCCTCCAGCTCAGACGACCACAGCCCCAGCCAACAGCCTGACTGCAGCTGGTATCACACACCCCTAGTCGGAACCACCCAGCCAAGCTGCTCCGGAGCTCCTAATGCACAGAAAAACGTGCGATACAAGAAATGCTGTCTGTCCAAGCTGCGAAGTTCAGGAGCAATCGGCTACACTGCAGTGGATAGTGAATACGGCACGTCTCGATCCCTCTTTCTGTCTCGACTCTCTCCTGGATGAAACCATCCAATTCTATGTCTTTAACCACCACGTATATGATGGTTCTCCTTGGCCATAGCAGGAAATGGTAGCGCTCAGTAGCTGGCTCCACCTAGGGGTTTTAACTAGGACGTTATCATACCTCCCACCCCTAGGCTCTGCCCCACAAGGAGAGAAGTAGGCACATTCCCCCTAGGAAGGTTTGAGGGCCCCCTTGGAAGGGAATGAGCAGGAGAGACCGTGTGGGCCCAGCCAGCCTGACCTTCAAATCCCATAGCCACCCCCCTGGGCCTCTGCTGCCTCCCTCAGCCCCGAGGGGCGCAAGGACTGCCCACACCTCTCCATCCTGAACAACCCCGGCCACCTGGCCGTTGGGTAGTGCATTGATGCCTCCTCTTGGAGACCTCGGAACCCAAACAAGGAGCCCAGACAGGAGGTCCTGGGGCTAGGATCCCCTGAGGAACGTGTGTCTACAGCTGCTCTCCAGGGCCGTCCACTCTGGCCCCCCATCCAGGTCAGACCCTATGTCTCCCTTGATTACACAGCAGCTAGTGTTTGCAGGTACTTCCAATAGCAACGTGCCGGCAGTGAGCGCGCTGAGCCCCTTACATGCATTTTCTCACTGACCCTCACGACAGCCCTGAGAGGTGCGTGCTCACTTCCCTTTTACAGAACAGCAGAGGCACCGGAGCTGGTGCTTAAGACCCCTTCCACCCCGTCCATCTGTGTGACCTTGGGAAGGTTACTAAGCCTCTCCGTGGTTAGTCACCGTGCTTAATTTTTTTCATCTGTTAAATGGAGTTACTCATATTACCTACGTCCTAGAGTTACTATGGGATTAAATGAGTTAAAATACATGAAACAGTAAAAACAGTGCCCGGCACACAGTACGTGTTGTTAAACACACAAACCACAATGGGCCACTCTGTGTCCCTCCAACATTCCTATGTGGAAGCCTGAGCCCCAGTGTCTCAGACAGTGGCCGTGTTTGGAGAAAGGGCCTTTAAAGAAGTAAATTAAAACGAGGCCCTTAGGGCGGGCCCTAATCCAGCCTGGCTGCTGCAGACACCAGGGCCACGCCCACAGAGGACAGACCCCATGCGAAGGCACAGCAAGCGCACGGCTGGCTGTCCACCTAAGGGAGAGGCCTCAAAGGAAAAAACTGAAAAACGAAAACCGCCAAACCTTAGCAGAAACCGACACCTGATCTCGGGCCTCCAGCCTCCAGAACTGTGAGAAAATGAGTCTCTGGTGTCCAAGCCAGCGAGTCTGTGGTGCTTTGTTACGGCAGCCCTAACAGATCGATGGATAAATATAGAACATACACTTGAGAATTAAGATCCCCCAGCGAGAGAACGGCGGAGCTGGGGCTCTGACCCCAGAGGCCATTCGGCCCCTTGGCCCTCTCCTGCAATGGCTCCCCTCGCATCCTCTCGGACACGAGTGAAAATGCTCCTCCTTGAGGTTCATGTTGTTCTTCCTCTCTTAGCCATACCACCCTTTTCTTTTTTTTTTCTCTAGAGAGGATTTAAGGCCGCTGGCTTCGGTACACATGACAGGGCCCCTGTTGCGGACTTTGGGTCTCTGAGCGTGCCTTGTGTTCGGGGCCTCAGCGGCGAGACGCTGGAAGAGCACTGGGCCCGTCAGGAGGGAACAGTCCTTGCCCTAACTACGCCAGTCACGAGCAGTGTGACCTTGAGCAAGTCACTTGATCTCTCCGAGCCTCAGTTTTCTCATCGGGAGAATGTACATGTCTTTAGCTGTCACGTTTTTATTAAACTAGTATGTTCCAGGCACTGTACTGAGTGCTCTTAATTTTCACAAGAGTGCAGCACCAGGGCTAAGGTTTTAAGTTGCATTCTTATCATCCCATGTTACGGGAGAGGAAACTGAGGCTCCGACAGGGGAAGTCACTTGTCCAAGTCACGCAGCACAGGCAGCAAAGCTGGGACTGTAACTCCAGTCTGCCTGACTGCAAACTCGTCTTCTAGAACATTGTGCTCCACAACTTCTCAATGTGCACAGTTGATGTGTGTGTATGTGTGTGTGGCTCAGTGGAGCGGCCCACGTTGCGTAGGCTCCATAAGTCGTGTGGCTGAACGGACAAGACTTACAGCCTGCCTAAGACAGAGCAATGGGAAGGTCTGGCATGAAATTTGAAAGAGAGCTATTGCAAAGGTGTTTTGTAAAAGGAAAAAGGAGCTGGGCAGTGTGGAGAGTGTTCTGGGCTGGACAAACTGCAGGGGCAAAGGTGCGGGGGGTGGGGGGGTGGGGGGGATGAAGCTGGGCTGCCCAGGGTCCAGAGCAGAGAGCCTTTTGAGAACAGAAAGAGTCAAGGTCAGAGAGTCTGGGAGAGCCTGGACGTCTGGCTGCAGCACGAAGAAGCCATAACACATCCTCGACCGGGGGAAAGGCCACCATCACCACCACCACCCCATCATCGTCACCAACCTTTATTCAAAACCTACTGTGTGCTAAGTGCTGATCTAAGCACTCAACATGCATTATTTCACGCAATTTCTCAACATCTCTCTGAGGCAGGTCTTACTATTGTCCCCATTGTATAGGTGGAACCTGAGATCCAGGGAGGTGAAGTATGTGACCCATTGTCACTCAACTAGTAAGTAGCCAAGCTAGCACTTAATCTAGGTCTGCCTGACTCCATGGCCCATGATCCTAACCTCCAGGGAGGGGTCCTCTGAGATCTTTGGGGGAAAAAAGAGATTGGAACTGGTTGGGGTCAGGGTGGGGAGGGGTCGGGGTCAGGGTGGGGAGCACCTACCTACCCCAGGTTTGGTACCCACCCTCATTCTCAAGCTTCCTCTTCTCCAGCTCAGCCTCAATCTGGTCCAACACCATGGCCAGCTCCCCGAGGATCTTCTTCAAGTAGCTCACATCATCATGCTCCAGGATCTTGGCCTGGGGGCAGCACAGGCAGAAGCCAGAGGGGCTGAGTTGGCCTCCATAGAGCTGGGATGACCAGAGCTTGGCCCAACACCCTTCTGCAAACCCAGCCTCCAAACACCCACTCAAGAGTATAGGATGCCCCACTGTGACAAAGGACCCTCAGTTGGTGCTCACAGCATTCTGTGAGCTTGCTATCCTGCCCAGATCCCTTTCATGGGGCTGGACCCTCAAACTCCAGCTGCTGGGAGGGCTGGTTGATAGTGGCTGATAGCTGCCCCTTCTCCAGAGAAGGGGCCAATTGCTCTTGGCCAATGAGGAGTTGCTCAGAAATACTCGGGAGGTTGCCCACACCCTTCAACCCTTCAACCCACTGCCAAAATCGTAGTCAATGGCTTGTTGATATAAGGATATATACCAACAAAGGCTGGCCCCTAGCCTCAAGGTGGATCGACTTTGTGCTCCCTGTTGGATCAGGTGAACTTGGCCCTTTCTTCTTTTCTATACCGCTCCCCCCCACTTCTTACTGGGCTGTCCTCAGAACACTCCCTCAATACCCAAGAACCTCTGTCCAATACACGTTCTGCTTTTAGGGGCGCAACCCAAGACATGAGGAAACTGAGGCTCCAAGGGGACAGCGGCTTGCCCAAGGTCAAACAGTAAGTGACGGGACACGGGACTGGGACAGCAAGCCAAAGGATTTCCCATCTCACATCATCAGCTGACTCTCTACCTAGAACTAGCCGCTCCCAGTTGTCCTCTTCCATGGAAAAGACGATGGGAAAGACGAATGAGCAGGCCTGGAGGCACTCACCATGAGCTTCTTCTGTTTAGAAAGGTAGGGCTCAGAGAGCTGGGGCTCCTCTTCATGGTCCAGTTTCATGAGGTCCGTGGTGGCACTGGCTAAATGTCCTGGGGGGAGAAGAGGAAAGGTCCTGTCCTTCTGATACCTAGTGTCGCCCACCCTTTCCCTCACAAACTTGGAGTCGGTCCCACACAATAACAAGGACCAGCACTTGTGCAGCCAACACTTAACGGGCACAACAAGCTACAACACAGGGACGGCTGAGACACCATCCTGCTGTGGACTCAGGATGACCGGAGAGGTGGACATCTAGAGAGGCCACTGGTGACTCAGGATGGTCAGTCTGGGATGAAGAGTGGACTGAATGCTGTGGGACCCAGAGAGACATCAAGAACCCTCTCCGAGGAAGCCACTCTACTCTTGGGGATGAGTAGGACTTTGTCAGAAATGAATGTAATGCTAAGCGTGGAAAAACTCACGCTGCAGGGTGTGCCTCCCCCAAACCCCCTTTGTGTTGAGGAAACAGGCTCAGAGGGCTAAACGGTGGTCCGCACTAGGGAGTGACAAGCCGGTTTTGAAGCTGGGTCTGCCTGATTCTTGGTCTAGTGCTCAGTCGTTGTACCCACAAAGAAAAACTTGTTTATTGCAAGAAAGACTGTAAGAGACATTTGGTGTCTTGAAACTTCTACTATTGGCGAGGCAACTTCCCTAAAGACTTAGGGACTCGATGACCTATCTTTCTCCTTCTTTTGGAAAACTGGCCTTGCCGACAAAAAGGCAAGAGTGACAGAAAGTGGGTCAATGATGGGAATTCAAGCCAGCACCTTAAGCATTATCCTTAACGGGAGGGAGGAAGTGCCCTATCGTCTCACTCCAAAAGTCTTTGACTTTGAAAGTCTAACTGTAGACTGTGGGTTTCACAGGAGGAGGTGGAAGTATTAAGTGGGAGAAGATCCTGGGTTCTGTTCCCTCCCTGGGGCAGGACTATCTGGAATTCTTAGCAAGTCGGGGACACAGTAGGTCAAGTGTGGGGTGGTGCCCCAGTCCTGCTCTGCCCCCTCCCCTGGACCCCAACTCCATTTGGACATCCTTAGCTTCTGGAAAACATCCTGGCCCAGTCAACCTCATCATCTTTTCCTGCTCCTTCCCTGCACTCCCCTCGAACTGCTGCATCCCCCCACCCTACCCCACACCCTCAGCCAAGCCAGATGCCTAAGGGTTGTCCTCGGCCCCTCCTTGGCCCTCCTCCCCCCACCAAGTCGGTCCCAGGTCCTGTTGTCCCTCCTCCTTAGTATTTTTCGTATTTACCTTCTCCCTTTCAGCCCTCTCACTATCCCTGTTAATATTTTGCTTGCATGATTTTGACTCACCTCTTGTCTGTGCTTTCTCCACTCCAAGCCCTTCTGCTGGAGACCTTACTCAAAACACACTCGACCATGCCACTTCCTACTTAAAACCCATCCCAGGCTCCTCTCTGCCCTCAGATAATGTCCAGGCTCCTGAACTGGCCCCAGCAGGACCCATCTCCTCTGCCCTCACTGACTCCATCTTTCACTGAGTTCCCCCAACTGTCCCTGCGTCCAGATGGTAGCATTTTAGATACTCCGAATGCTTGACATTCTGGGAATGTACCTGACCATCCCAAACCTCCAGGCCTTTGCTCACATTCTTCTTTCTCCCCAAATAGGATTCCTCTATATTCCTGAGAATTCCCTTCCAGATCCAGCTCCAGACCGCCTCCTCCACAAAGTCCTTCCTGATCTTCTTGGAGATATGATCGCTCAGGGACTTAGCCCTCGGGTGGACACTGTACAGATTTCCGCCAGAGAATGCATGCACACCCATCAGAGCTGCCATTGACAGTGCCGTTCACACGGTGGTCTGTGTGAGAAGTGCCCCGTGGACAGTGCGCTGCGCCACCTGTATCGCTGAACATGGAGATTTTGATGCTAAGGTGCTCATGTCTGGGTGTGTATGTCTCCCACCAGGAGCTGAGCTTCTGGAGAGCAGTGGCTAGTCAGATTTATCTCTATTCTCTGAAAACCCAGCAGAGGCCTGGCACTGAAAAAGAACTCCGTGACTGTCGAATGAATGAATGGAATGGCTGAGTAAATAAGTAACCAAAGTTGCTCAGCTTCTGCCTTCTGAGATTTCACCACTTAGCACCCTGTCTCGTGGCCTGATAAAAACCCAATAAACACATTCTCAGATCTTTCAGTGTTGGGGCTATATTAAGCCTCATTGATGTTTTATGAATGTGAAGGTCAAGTACAGCAGCTTCTCTCTTGCCAGTCACAGGAGCTGCCTGTATGGCTCTCAGCAGACTCTAGGGGCACGGACCGGGGCAAGGGAAGACTTTGGACTTCTGTATCCTGTGGGGTCTCTCCACCCCTCTCCAGCAGGGCTGGCGCCCTGGGATCCTTTCAGCTTCTTCAAAGGAGGAAGCAAGCTGGGCCTGCTCTGGAGCCCCCATTGCTTTCCAGGTACCTTCAAATGGCTCAGGGTAGAGAAAGGTGGAATACCTCCAGCCTCCAGAAACACTTAGGGACTGCCTCCTCCTAGTCCAGGCCACCATCACTGCTCACCCAGATGACAGTCAGGACCTCCCAACTCCTCTGCCCATCCTCAGCTGGGCGATCTTTGTAAAATGCAGATCTGATCACGTCCCGTCCCGTCGCTCTTTCTCCACTGCTCTTTGGATCAAATTCCAATTCTGCCAGACCTACTCCCCAGACTCACACTTGCCCACTTGCACCCCCTTGGGTTACACTTCAACTGCACTGAACTTCCTTCAGTCCCAAGAACACATCATGCCTCTCGCTCTTGAATCCGAAAGGATTCTCCCTCCCCTTCCCCTTCTAGCCCACCCCTGGGCGGTGGCCATCCTTGGACATTGCTGCATTTCCGAATCCTTCCACGACCCCAGAGGCTGGGACAGGTATCTTCTGTGGTCCCACAGCCTCCTTATCATAACACTGATTGACTCTATGTTACATTTTTTTAACAGTTTGGTTTTGAACAGATTATACATACGTACTTGTTGAAAACTTCGAACATTAAATCATGCCCAGTGAAGACTAAATCTCTCTCCTCTCAGTCTGTAGTCCCTTATCTCCACTCCCCCAAATCAAGCACTGTTGGCAGCTTCTCGTGCCTCCTTCCCAAATACTCCTTGCTTCTGAAACACTCATGTATCCATTCAACCTCCTTTTAAATATATTAATGATAGCACACTGATGCATTTTGCTGTTTTTCTATTCACTAACATATCTTCAAGAACATTCCATAGGCCTATTATTTTTTTTAACAGCTGCACAGCATTCTATGGTATGAGAGGGCTAGAATTTGTTTACCCAGTCCCCAACTCAAGGACAGCTGGGTTATTTCCAGCCTCTTGCTAGTACCACATGTCGTGCGATGAATATCCTCATGCATACTTCTTGGTGCTCACATCCGAGTGTACCTGCAGGAGAATCTCCACGGTCTGGTCCTTTCTGTGTTTGATATAAAGAGCCAGGTCGCCCTCGACAGTTTGTTCGAATTCACCTAGCCCCGCACTGTAATTACCTAGTCACTTGTCTTTCTGCTTCCACGGAACTGTGACCCTGGGATGACAGAAGCTGTGTCTCTCCTCATCAGTCCCCAGCCCCCTGCCCAGGGCCTGGGCCATAAGAAACCCCATACATATCGTTGACTGAGTGGGATGGGATTGAGTCTCACAACCCGTCCCCTTCCCACCTTTGGAATGAGCATCAGCCCTTTTCCTTTGAGAGGGGCTACGTAACCATTTACTGGGCACGTATCACCTACTTAGAATCATCAGACTTTGTCTGTCTGTAGGGCCCCATGGGGTCTGCAGAGAGCCTGGACAGAAGTATGTGAACACCTGTTGATGGATATCCTGATTTCATCCAACCTCCATTTACTGGATGCTGGTACCAAAAGGATGACCTGGGCCATGGGCACATCCAGGCTAATGATACATGGGTGGTGCTTGAATCAGAAATCAGAGACTCCCCCACCCCAAGGGGGCCTCACCATATCTGTGCAGCCTTCTTCAGTGACACCAGCCTGGTGCCACTCAGTGTCCTGGGCCACCAACCACAGTCCTGACCTCCCTGGGCCTTGACACAGGAGTCTGGGACTGGGACCCCTATGGGGAGGTGCCCTAGCTCCCCATGAACAAGGCAAGCCTCTGGAGAGACAGAAAGCCTTATAGGCTCTGTATGGGATGGTGGGACAAAAGTAGGGGGCGAGAGAGGGTACTGGGAGACAGAGAGGGAAAGACATGT
>PVKM010023603.1:0-21055 GCA_004027735.1 Carollia perspicillata | reverse complement strand
TTAAGCACACAATGGTATTTGCCCAAGGACACACTTCTCCAGCTCCCTATTTCCAAACAGAAGCAGGAGAGGAGGAGGATTGAGGTCTGGATACACAGCACACAGGAGAAACTGAACATCGAAGAATGAACGTCAAGCCTAGTCCCGAATCTTTGCTTTGCTGCTTCCTCCGTCTTGCTCTGCTCGTCTCTGTGAACTAGCATTTTTCACATCCAGTGCTCTCCCAGTCCTGCTCCTTCATATCCACTGATTCTTTGCTCCAGTAGAGGCCTGGAACTGGCCAAGGCAAGGTTTATCGAAAGAGAAATGGAGTCCCTTAAATGTAAATAAAGAATGGTTTTCTACTGGGCATTCCAGGCCCCAGCGAACAATCCACCAGAAAAGAAACACCTCCACATTTGCTCAGACCCCTTTCCGAAATGCCTAAGGCAGCAGCGGTCCTACCAGTTCACTGTTTAGCTCTCAGTGCCCGTGAGCATTTCCGAGGTTGTGTCATTAAAGGCACTCGAAACTTCTCAGAAACCTTTCCCTTCACCCCTACTATGAGCAAACAGCCTGAGTCACTTGCTGTGCATGGGGAGAATGGAAATGCATCAAAATGCCAGCCTACTTTATTATTTCTAGTAACAGGCTCTGGTTAGAAGAAAGGTGGAGGTGCACTTAAATGAAATGCTTGTGTTATTTGTGGAACTCGGTTTTCATGTTTACTCCTATCTTCCATCGTCAAAGCATCTGTTAAAGGCCCATTAACCAAGAGTTAGACACTAAGGATCAACTAGAAATATTCCAAATTAGCTTTGTGACTCACACATTCACAAGATCTAAGGCTTGAAAATGACAGGCCTGTAGGCGATGCTAGAAGTGATACTGTTTTTAAAACCATTGAGTCAATGTGGAACAATACTATAATGTCACCGCCTTGAGTTGCAATGAAATCATTCCCAGAGGCCATGAATTGATCCCAGTGTTACCTATCAGCCTCTTAAAAGAGGCTGTCCTGAAATGGAGATAAGGACATTGCTAATTACATAACTATTCCACGGAAGGTGGGGTCTATGGAATTTGGCCTCCTAGTTCTGATTCCTTTTCTGCCATCTGTACCAAAAAAGCTGTAGGAAGTACACCGTTTATTATACATTATACATTGGCTGGAGGCTCATACCTGGGAACATTTTATCATTTATCTCAGGCATTGATACACATTTGGTGTTCTGCTTTGTGAATATTCAATGAAATATCTAAAGACACGGGAATGTCAGCACAACAGATAAGTTTGTTTCTAAGCTACATCAGATGTTCTATAATCATGACCATTTCCTTTCTAAATGGAATGCAATAGTTGCCCTTAAAGAATGCTACAGCCAGATGTCATTTTTAACTCAATCTGCTGGGCAATCTCTCTCCATGTAGTAAAACTGTATCCCCCATAGGAGAGAATTTTAAGGTTTGCTATGACAGCAAAATGAAGAACCAAACCTACTCCCAGAACTCCAAAGAGTCTTCTTCACAAAACTAATCAAACCATGAGGTGTGCTTAATTCTTGCTATTGTACCTTTAGGCTAAAGAGCTATAAGAGGATTTGGTTTTGTTTTTGCCAGTGTGTATCAGGATTCTGATGTATGGTCTTCTGTTTCTTTTAATAAAATCATGCTACTGCATTTAAGAAATACTTGCACAGAAATAAGTGTTTCGTTATGCTTTTGTTTTTTTAAAATCTTGAAAGGTCTACTCCATGACTCCCATTATTCATACCCTTGGAATAAATTACTACAATCAGACCACATAGGGAGAAAAGTTAACTCCTGATTACAAAAGGAATCCATCCAAGAGGTCAAGTATTAATCAATGTTACTTAACAATCCCACTTTCCTTGTTAGAACGCGTGTTCCCATCAAGCCATGTTAAAACAGCATGTTCACCAGTCCCTCTTTTACTATTTGGCGTCTGCTAACATCTAGGGTCCCCTATTGTTAAATGTGAGTGGCTAACTTTACACCCATCTCCTTAATAGCTTTATCTGGCTTATAATTTGTCATTGTCAAGCCATTAGGCCCTTGGCTTTGGTCTTATTTTTCCTGCAGGTGTCAAAAATGCAAAACCACAATTTACAAAACACAAAATGACAGGAACCCATTTGTGCTGGTTTTGAAATGCCAGAGGTAACTTTATTTACAATATCACAACCTTCTCTCCAAATTAGTTTGCATGAGTTCCAGGGTGGTCTGAAGAGTTGATTCAAAAAATAAATGCCACCACAGCAGCTTACAATTCCTAAAGCCAAACAGCCAGATGTGTCAATAATCTGTGTAAATTAGAAACAGATGTAAGCTCTCATTGAAAAATAAATATAATAGAATTATTTCCTTTTGCCTCCTCATGCTTTCACACACTTGAATTTATTTCTTCCACCTTTTTTTTTAGTCGGTTCAGTTGGTTCATATTTAAAAACAAAATCATTTCTATTTTTCACATGGGGAGTGTAGCCATGTACAAAGTTCTCTAGACAAAAAGAGAAGAACAGTCAATTTTGTGCCTTGTTTCATGCCCAGCGGAGGGAATCTGAGCAAAGAGGCTTTCTGGAGCCAGTTGGCGATCCGCACTCCAGCCCAGTCTTCTGGAATATACTTTAGATCACTATGGCCATGTAAACTAATCGTCATTTGGAAACCCACCCTGTGTTCCCATGAGTTTAATCCAGTTAGAAAGCAAAGTCAACATTTCAAATAGGGTAGAACTACACTGTACACAACTTTTCGACTTACCTTCATTGGATGTAATTATACTAGTTTGTTCAAGTTAAGCAGTTTTTTTGTTGTTTCAAGATTTTTTTTTTTTAGGAATGAACTCACTACTTACATTCCCTTAGTGTAGGTTGAGTGGAGGTGAAAGGTGAGGAGTTTGGGGATGATGACAGGTAAACAGGGGGTTGCAAGATAGCTATCGGAGGCTTATATTTCTTCAGAGTATAAATACCGAACCAACTGCGCACAGCTTTTTTATGACACCACTGACATCAGTCCGACAAGTTCCAGTGAGCACAGAGCTATTCTGAAACCCCTGGGGCCATGTTGTCTCTGTCACGTGACACCAGGGGAGGCTGATGCGGCTCCTTAGGAGCTCTCTGAAAAACTAAGTCTAAACAAAGTGAACCACATCCGCATTCCCCTCCTCAGTCTCAAGCACCATCCAAAGTAGTCATTGTTATTATTATTATTATAAAAATAACCTTCTTGAAGGAAGGGTGGCCCTGTAGAAGTATGGGATAGGTCAATATCCATATTCAATTCTTCAATGATCTCCAAATTTTCTGTAGCTGTTTGTCCCAGTTACTCAGCCACTCCTGGACATAGCGGCCTATTGTTGTATTGACTGTGTCGTGTCCAGGCTAAACTGTATTAAACAAAAATGCAACGCTTCCATTCTGAAAACTTGACCCTCGCTAAAATAATGAAATCAGCATGGTTTGCCTTCAGTGCAGTTAATCTACTGCTTCCCCTCCACTGCACTGTGTCAACGACAGTGAGATCCTACTCAGTGACCATTCTCCCCTGTTTTCTTATTACCAGAAATATTATGGGAGGTAAATGCCCAGTTCAGAAATCTACCTTTCTTAGGCCCTCTACAAATAAGCTTATTATTAAGTAAAGCTTCAGGGAAAACTCTTTAAAGGAGACTGTCTAAACTAGCAGGTCCCCTTTGTTCAATCTCTTCCTCTTCCTTTTTTCTCCTGAGTCATGGACGTGATTGCTGAGTCATGGACGTGATTACTAATTTGTAAGTCCGAGGATGAGAGCAGATACCATGGTCCCTGGTGATGTCAGGGAGCCTCCACATATGAGACCAGCTCGTCTACCTCTAGCCTTGTGAGTAAAGGACATAGAGGTAAGAGTCCTCCTCTGGTGGAGGACATCATTGCACAGTCCCTGCTAGCGGCTGCACATGTAACATTTTATATATTCTCTGAGAAGTTTCCACTCTAACTCCTGCCTGGGCTCCACCCACCCAGGGATGAACCAAGACCCACTTCTACCTTTCAGAAAATTATATTTTTCCTCCACGTCTCAGGTCTTTTCTCTGTCAAACTCTTTTCTAGTGAAAAAAAAAAAAAAGGAATTGTTTTTATCCTCCCAAAGATGACTTTGGTGCTTGCACTATTTTGTATTTATCTTGGAATGTAATTATAAACCACCTCCTTTTCAAAAGATTTACATAAGGCAGTTTATCACCTAGTGAATCCAATTACTTTATATGGGGTTTTGGACTGATAGAAGAGGTCATGCTAGAAAATAAATAAAAAGTAAAAATATAGAGACAGTTGTTTTTTGCCAAGGATAGCTAAAAAGATATAAATAGAATGTGTCCTACCCAAGTACCTTTTTAAAAACAAATAAGTGATATTTTAGGCAAAATAATTTGATGAGAATTTGATGAGAATGATTTCATTAGCGTGGGATTAAAGAAGCACAGCAAATTAGAGAAATTGTTGCTTTCTTCAGGGGCCAAAATGCAGCCAACTAAAAGTTTAGAATCGTTCTCCAAAACATGGCTTTCTTCTTTAGAAAACCCGTTCCCTGCTGAAGTGGCTTCTTCATTTGCTCTGTTTATTGTCATTGCACTATCAACAAGTTAGATGAAAGGCACTTACAAACATGTGCGATTGTGTGGGCTAAGCCACAGCTGCTCCTAAGCTGTTCAGACTGACCCCATCTGCAGGGCTGGCTACTGAAGCAGCCCTCTTTCCCACACTAGTATTCTACTGTCTTCTTTTCAGAGACCATTTATACCCATCTTCTGCATACCTGATCCTGCTGAGAAGGACACAGAGACGCTGGTTTTACACGATCTTCCTCCTCGGAACTGTTCTCCACTCATCTCCTTGGCCTGATTAAAGCTTAAACCAAAGGGAGGACTGGGCTCCAAATGTTTCTTTGGATTTCCCTTGTAAATCCGTAACTGGGTTTCTGTCTTTAGCAACCTATACATTCACACTCCTGCTTCCTCCACTGGAAAATGACAACCTGGGGAGGAATGGAGAAGAGAAGGGGAGTTGGAGAAAGGAAGGGAAATTACTGTGCCTAAAAAACAAATTTGTTACTATTGAATTAGAAGGACTGCATCCCATAAGTTGTGACCCACTTCGCTGAGTGACATTGCCCTCTTACTGGTAAATAAAAGCAATTGGCCAAATACATACCTGCCCACTGGTAAGGAATTTAATTTTTCCCAGGACTACAGATATCAGGAACTTATGCAAATCTCCAGTCTTGATTTTGATTTTGTATGCTTGCATGGCCATGTTCTCAAGGAGATGTCTTTCCCATCCAGCTCCTCTTGGCTGTCCTTTTACAAATGCACGAGGAAATGGCAGTGTGCTCAGGGAAGTCTGGGCATTCCTGATCTACCCCTCTGTTGATACTGTATCTTTAGTTTCTTTTGTAGAACATTGGCTTAAAATAGGTGTGCTCTGATGTTTTGAGACATGATGATGTATCAAAAGAACCATTAGTGGCAATCATCAATGTTATTTCCATTTTATTTTTTTTTCTTTAAAGATTTTATTTATTTATTTTAGAGAGATGGGGAAGTGAAATTCAATGTGTGGTTGCCTCTAGCACACCCCATACTGGGAATATGGCCTGCAACCCAGGCATGTGCCCTGACTGGGAATCACACCAGCGATGCTTTGGTTCACAGGCCTGTACTCAATCCACTGAACTACACCAGCCAGGGCCGTTATTTCCATTTTAATCCAATGACTCAACACAAATTTGTGAGTCATGTACCATACACAACATCTCTACCGTTGCCACATAAGAGGGTCTTTGATTGGTGACTCTCAGATGCTGATCTGCACCAGACCACTTTGTCCTGCAATCCTATGTACTGAGAGGTGACATAGGGCAATGATTAAGTGAACAATTTCTGGAGCCGGACTGCCTAGAGTTGAATCCTAGCTCCTCTACTAACTAAGAATGTGACTTTGCATAAATTACCTAATCTCTCGTTTCACTTTCTTCACCTGAAAAATGGAAATAATACCATATTTTATCAGTTATAGGAAGGATGATTTTAACATCTTTGATATCAGCGTGTATCTTACAGTTGAGGGCACCTTAAATTTGATGAAAATCACTAGCAATAGCTACTACAGTAGTTGCAAGGATTAAACCAGTTACAACATACAATTTACAACAATATTTCACACATACTAAGCTTTCAATAAATGTTAACCAATGGATTAATGGACATATCCTTTCCAATTTTTCGGCATCTCAAACACATGTTCCCTTCAGATGTGTTTTTTCCCCTCTGTTCCAGTTTACACAAGCCAGATATATGGAAATCATCAATGATTTATTCCTCTTAACTCTCTGCATCCAATCACTTAAGTTCTCTTAATTTCACAATGTGAAGATCCCTTACCTTTCCTCTTCTTGCCGTGCCCGGGCCACTCCGGTCATCTCTTGGGCCTGCAGGAAGACAGCCTCCAATCACAACTCTGCTTTGCCTTTAGAGTCATCTTTCTAACATGGAAATCAGATCAGAGCCCTCCTGGTTTTCGGTTTTTCAGTGGCTCCCCACCGCTTACAGCACGGAGTCCAGACTCCTTGAAATGGCCCGGAAGTCCTCCGCTGTGAAGCTGGGTCCAGATTTTGATCAGCCTCACCTTCTGCCACTAACCCTCCGTCTCTGAAGCTCCCTCCGCAGGCGTCACTTGCCACTCCCCGAACCCTTCCACTGATTAGCATCTCTGGGCTCTTCCCTCTGCCTGGAACTGTCTCCCCCGCAACCTTCATTTACGTATCCTTATCGTTCAAGACTCAGAAAGCTGTGATGATCCTTCCGCTGTCTTCCCTGCCTCCTAGGTATTCCCGTACACCCCTCGCTGTGGTCCCGGAACGCCTTGTTTCTTTTCTCTGATTCTTCATGTGTTTATCACCCCTGTTGACAGTAAATGATTTAAGATCCTGTGTCTTTATTCCTAATACTTAGCCTTTACCTATCACATAGTAGATAATCAATACCTGACTGTTAAATGAGTGAAGTAATAAACGTAACAACATGCATGGCATTGTTTTGGGGGATATATACCCCAACATGCATGACAATATATTGGGGGGAAAAACCAAGAGAGAGAATAATATAAGAAAAAGTCCAATTAAATCTTTCTCATTAGTTTCAAAGCTCAGCTCCTTTTCCCTCAATATGCCTTCTTCTCATTTCCTTTTCCTAGAAAGAGCCATCTCCGGTAAACAGGTACTAATGCCCTCAGGCCAGCGGACTGATCCTCCCTTTTCAAATATTGACACCAGTACTCTGCATGGTCACCTGATAAATGGTTCTTGTTCTTATTTCTATTGGGAGACAGCATCTTTTAATTCACTGCCCCTGTTTTTATTGAAAAGGCAACACACGATCAAAGTGCTATTAGGAATAAAAATTGCAAGTGGTAATAATAAGACGTGTGGACAAGCACCAAAATCCAGTGCATTCCCTGATCTACGTTGCTTCTTAAACACCCGGCACGGGCTGCGAACGGCACGTTGCACAGACGCTTGCCGACTCTCTCGCCGCGCCGATCCCACCTGGCCCCCTGGGTACTCACCGGTCAAGTCCGGGGTTAATACGACAAAACAGTGTACTGGGAAAGTTCATTTGTTAGTTACACTTTGGGGTTATTTTGTGTTATGGAAGAAACACGAAGTGCAATAAATGTTGGACCCCTCTTTACCCGGATGTTGCCACGATTCATTTCAATGAAAAGGCTGGTGCAAGAAAGTACCATCAACACACTGGACCAAAGACTCAACAAAGGCTTGCTTAGCACTTATCAGCCAAAGGTCATTAAAGAAAGTGTTAAAAGTTTCAAATTACTGGCACTTGCCCGGCATAGGCCAAGAATCGTTATGCGGCTGTAGAAAGTCATGACAGGAAATCATATCCAGCCTTTAAGAAGTGGCAAATGCATAGTACACCCTGGTAGGTTTGGAGGGGGAAGATTACAGCTAACTCGTCTTGCCAACTGGGTCTTATCAGACCTTCACTGTGGGTATTATAGGGTGGGGCCAAAGTAAGTCCACAGTCGTAAGCACGCGAAACACAGTGCAGTCTTGTATTAATATTGGATTACATACGAACAACTGTAAACCTACTTCTGCCCCGCCCTGCGTTCTGCTCATTGAGAGCAGGGCAATGACTGGTGGAGAGTTCAAGTGGGGCACCGTTGGTCCTCAGGAAAGGAAGAGTGGGTGTTTCAGTACAGATAGTAGCCATCTGAAATGTCACGATATTCTAGGTCCCTGCCTCAGAACTGCACTCTCGGCAAAGCAATGCTCCAAACAAGTCCCCCTGGCGGCTTCAGCACTAAGTACTCCCACTCCTTGGAAAGAATCCAAGACAGGGCCACCTCCCACCAAATCCATTCTGCAGTAAATGATACCATATTTTCTCGTACTTTAAGTCGTGCTGATTACATTAGAGAAACAATATTTCATTTATACTCAATGCAATGTTCATCAAGTGGAGGGAAAAAAAAAAAGATTTCCCCTAAAAAGGATGTTGAACCAGATTCCTACAACCACTATGTTACTTCCTGGAACATTACTAAGGCTCACCATTGTTTCCCATTCTCTTCCCCTCCCCTAGATATATAGGAGAAAGTCTCCTGGTGAAGTTGAACATGGCCCCTTTGACTTATTTGGGTCAATGAAGAGTAAAGTGAAAGTGACATGCATCACTTCTGGACAGAAGGATCTACGTCTCAGCCACAAAGAGTGAGATGCGGACCCCCAAGATCAAAGGGCCTCGAAGGTTGGACCACGTGGCAAGTCACCTGAACCTTAAGAGGACTTGGTGTGACAAGAAAATGTTGTATTGTCTGTCACCATAGCATAATCTAACCTATGTGGATAATACAACTTTGGATCTTTGGAAGCAAAAATTTTTTCTGTAGTCTTTCTGTTGGTCATCAACAAAATGCTAAAGCTTTCAAGATTATCCCACTCTCAGAAAAAGTTTATATTTGTTTCATCTAATAAAAATCAGACTCTAGTGTTTCCATTAAAATTGGGTTGCCAGAACATATCAGAAGCCCTTGCCATAAATCATAATTTTCACTCTAATTAAAGTTTTATATGTTGTGATGAGAAAATTGAGTCCTTGCCTAGTGCGACTGCAATTATGAAGCAAGTTAAGGTTATAATTAATTTAAATCACAATTTGGCTTCTGAATCATAAAACCAAAACTATAAGCATTTATGCAAAAATGCATGGGGCTAATCAGTTAACAAATTATTTAATAACCGTCATAATATTCCAAGAATATAAAGAAAGTGTTTTGGATCCATAAATATGAAAAGTGAGTTATCTTAATATTTTGTGTGCTTCTGTGGCCCCAAATAAAAATCAAGGCATCTGAAAATAATTATCATAGATAATTAAATGTGAGGCTTCTGGGTAATTTTTTTCCAGAAAACTCTTCTTTATCTTTGACAATTCTGAAAATAAGCAGATGATGGAGTGAATTCATCTTCAGTGTAATCCAAAGGCTACACAAACTGGATTTTATGGTGATTCATACAAGTAGTATTTACTGAGCATTTTCTATGTGTTCAATTGGGTTTGCTCTGGAGATGCAGTGATGAAAAAGAGATATGGTCCCTGCCCTCATCTAACTTAAAACCTAGCAACCTCTGCTTCCAAGTGTATGTAACTGTCATTCTCTTCATGTCTCCAGTTCTGAAAACAACATTGCCACATCTTACTACTAATACACTGAATGGTAGAAATCAATGCATCTGAAGTTTAATTACCTAGAACACAGCTGTAAATCAGGAAGGAACTAGGAGTCATTGAGAATTCAAACTCATTTCATGCACACACACAAAAAGTAGCTAAAAGTTACAGAGTACTTATTTTGTGCTATTCATTTTGCTAAGTGCTTTATAACAAATACTGTATCGTAAAACCCCATGATAGTATGCTAGTATTGTCCCCATTTTATAGATGAGGAAATTGAAACTCAAAGAGGGTAAAGAACTTGCCCAGGGTGTAGCAGCTGATGGAGACAGGGTTTGCGTTCAGACCTGTTCAACTCCAGAGCTCAGTATCTTAACCACTACCCCATACAATGTTTTGCAGACTGGGCACTAAAACTCCTGGCCTCCCCTTATAGAAGACCCCCTGGTGCTTTGTTACAGTTACCATTGCTGTGTGACAAACCACTTCAGTTTCTGTGCTTCTCAAATTTAGAAAGGACACAGCAAGACCTGTTCATCTCTGCTCCTTTCATGATTATGTGAGCCCTCAGCTGGGAGGTCTCAACAGCTGGGAGAAAGGGATTCAGGGGAAGAACTCAGCAGGGGCAGGCTGGAATCATCTGGAGGTGTCTTAACTCATGTGCTTGGGGTTTATGCTTGTCAACTAGGGCCTCAGCTGGAGCTGGCGGCCGTCCTACTTCCACGTGGCCTCACTATGTGTCTTGGGCCTTCTCAAAGTGTGAAAGTCAGTTCTCTTACGTGATGGCTCAGGACTCCTTGGGAAGACAATGCATGAGCCTCATCGCCAGGTCTGACTTAGTCTTAGATCACACATAGTGTCACTTCTGCCATACTCATCATACACCTGTACAGATGTAGACTCCCATCTCTCAAAGGGGGTCAGGTCATGGTTTAGAAGGGGATGTGGTATGGAAGATTGTTGGCAACCATCTTTGGGGAATGCAACCTGCCACAAGCCCTCACCTAAAGTTTAATTGCTCGTGCGTCCTATCCAGTCCACCTTGGGAATATCCAAACACATCCCGAGCAAGAGGATGGAATAAACCTTGTGTAAACATTGCCCAGCTTCAGTAATGACCAGCTATTTGTCAATTCAAACAATAAAAGTCGAGAATAGCTAATAAGGCAGAAATTAAAAATAGGAATGTCATTTAAACAATACAATAGAAATAGAAAAAGCATGGACAGCAAATAAGAAAAACTCAATAACTACAGCTTGCAGGGCACTTAATTTAGGGCCTAAACCTCCACAAAGCTCAATAACCCCATGGGCACCCTGTATTCTTGCACGGAAAAAAAAAAAAACCAGAATTTTCTAATAATGACTCTACTCAAATTTTCCATTGCTTAATGAGAAACATTTTCATGAGGTTAAACTCTATCAAGCATATTCCACAAAGGAAGACTATATAATAGATTTTATGAAGATTTGCATTTGGAAGACTTCCGGCCAAGATGGAGGCGTAGGTGGAAACACTGTACCTCCTCTCACAACCAAGATTAAGGACAACAAATATTTATAAACAATAACACAACCAGAACACAGAAAATTGAAATACGGAAGTCGACAACCATTCAACCTGACCAGAGTTGGCAGCAATGAAGCAAATTCTCACTGACATGCGCAGTAAGCGTTCTGAGGACAGGTTACTTCTGACGAAACCGGAATCAAAAACGGTGACAGGAAATCAAAAATCAAAGACTTCGAATGTGCCTAGAGACCATGAAGACAATATATTTATACCCAAACCAACACTCTTCACCAAAAAAGAAGCACCTGAGTGGTCTAAGAAATAGAAGATGAAGACTTAGTGTTTTGAATGGATTTGCTATGTCATTATTTACTTCCGAAGTTCTTTGTCTGATGAACAAGAAGTTTATCTTAATCATGTGCTTGGAATTTTTTTAAATAACTAATACAAAAATTTATTTTCACTGAATGTTAACAGATTTCAGCATAATAATCAGAATGTATAAAGTGCAAACAATAGTATACTTTATATTTGGTTTTACTTATTTTGTTACAAAATAAATATAGATATTGATTAAAAAAAAGATTTGCATTTGGAAAAGATATGTTAGGGGGTAATCACAATTATCTCACGTGGAACAACTCATTTCTCAGTGCTCATTTCTGGATATTACTGGTCACATAGAAAAGATACAGTCCTGGATACTTTTTGGGGGGTAGGATATGAAAAAAAACCCACCACAGGTTGCATTCTCAAGCTAATGCCCAAATTCCACCCACAATTGCCAAGTTGGCACATACTGAACATTCAAGTAGCTATGTGCCAATGCGTGCACACATTTGCAGACAAGCACCTGTTCTGAATATTTAATTTTGATCCTTATCTCCTAAAACTATTTTTTAAAGTCTTATGACCTTGAATTCCAAAACTGGCAAAAATCAGTGGACTAATTCAAGACAGTTCCAACGTTCATATACTGTTCACCATAAGGAAGATCAGTAGTCACCGTTACTGAATTTTCCCCCAGCAAATTTGCCTGCCTTAAAATAAGCTGCTTAGATGCATACGAAATGTCAGCTTCCATTTCTTGAGCACACACCAGCTGACGGCTGAAAAGAGCCAACCGCAGGTAAAAATTTGTCTGCACAAATCATGTGAAGCACTGACACCTAAGCTTACCGAGAAAGGACCTATCATATCATGCGATCATTAATTTAAGGAGAGATATCCGGTGGCATTTTTAAGCTCGGTGCTGATCTCTTTTAACCCCCGAATGCTGTGAAGAGCATCTAAAGAGCAGTTGCTTTTCCCATGGTTCCTGTCCATCCACAACTTTAATTTTTAATTCTCTCAGTGGCATTTAGGAAATGTTGCTCATTGAGCAATGGAAAACTTGAGCTATTTTAAAATAATACCACTGAACAGGATAAGTTCTTGAATAAGCTGCAACATAGAATTGTTTAGACCAGGGATAACTGATTGGACGTGGAAAAACCTGGAATTGAGCACACGTATATGTGGCAAAACAAACAAAACAGTAGTGCTATCGGTTTCTCCGAGTGCTTGAGAAAAGTTCCATGAACCTTAAAACATCTCCGTTTCTTTCGCCCTCCACCTCCATCCAAGTCTCTAAGATTTATTGTGTGTTTGCTTGTTTATTATAAATCTCTAGTGCAAAAGAGGAATTGTTTCTTCGAGTTAGCTGCTGGAGCATGCGGGTGTGAGTGGCTGCGGGCTTCTGTGCTGCTGGCGAAGGAAGGACAAATGGTTAAGTACGAGCTGGGAGGGGAGGCAACAGGCTTCGTGCAAAAGACGCAGGATCTGTGGAAGCCAGGCAGCCAGGAAAAAGTCTGGATATGGTGGAGAAGGTAAGACAGGGGGGAAAAAAACAAGAAAAGAGAGGGAAACCATTGTTAAATCAGTTTGTGAGAAAAAGTTACAGTGTTTTCATGACTTCACAAGCATATCTCAAAACAAAAACGTTTGCTTTATGCAAAAGTTCAGACTTCGTTTCAACCACCAGACAGTTCTTGCCATCAAACGATGGACACGTTTTGTCGGTGTTGGGAATCAGAGACCCAGCTTCCCCATGTGTGTTCGGTTGTGAAATCCACAGCCATGCTTTGGCTTCAAGAACAGAGTGGCACATTACATCTTCTGAAAATTAAAGATCTCCTAAAAAGAGAAACATGTCAAGTGGTTTCACTAAAGAGTAGAAAAAGAGTATGAAAAACAAGACAAATTGTAAAGTAAAATGATAGAATCACGTCAGAATATATCCAAAATCACAATAAATATGAATGACCTGAACCACCCAGGTGAAGAACAAAGATTGTCTGACTGTTTCTTTCTAGATATACTTCACAAGAGACACTCTGTAAAATGCACACATATGAAAAGGTCGAAAGTAAAAGAAAGTAGACAAATACTAACCAAAATGATGACAATGACAACAACTAAGGCCATAAAATTAATGTAATGCAAAATAGACTTTAAAGCAGAAAGTATTATTAAAGATAAAGTAGGTCTCTATTATTTAATGTGTTCCAAAACATACATTAGCCAGTATGGTATAATAATTCTATATTCAAATACAACTAATAAAATAACTTGGAAATTTATACAAATAATAAACTGCAAAAATTAACATATTCATCCTCACTGTAAGAACTTTCAACATACCTCTCTCATTTACTGACTAATCAAGCAGGTGAAATTTTTAAAAGAAATATATTTCAACAACAAAATCAATGTTCTTGAATTACTGGTAGTAGACAGATACAGACCTCTGGACCAACAGTTAGAGAATAAATTCTTTTCTGAAACACATATGAGCAATTTACAAACATTGACCAAAAATTATGTTATAAAACCAGTTGCAACACATTTTAAAGAATCAGTATATAGAAGCCATTTTCTCAGATCATGCTATAATCAAGTTAGACATTAAAAACAAAAATAAATATTAAAAATCTATGCAACTGGAACATCAGAAACATACCTCCAAATAATTCAAGGGATGCAAAATAAATTGCATTGGAAACTTTTTAAATACTTACAATGAAGAAGTATTGTTATCAAAGCAATATTTCAAGGAGAAATACATAGCCTTAATACACTTTCAATATTCAGGAAGAAAGGCCAAAAATAAATGAGCTTGAAAAAGTGCTGTAGCAACTAAATAGACAACTATCCACTTTGACCATGGTCTAGCCTCCCTTCCCCTGATAACAGACTTCCAATAAGCGCTCCATCATCCGTGGAGTCCGGGAAATAGCAATTAACGGTATCATTTCATGTGGCACTGAAACACAACATGGACCTGAAGTCACACTCCAAAGGTTTCTTGGCTTGCACTTACTTTGGGAAAGAAGGAAAAAGAGGGAAAACTAAGAAGGATTTTTAAAAAACAAACAAACAAGAAACAATGTGAATGGGTAGAGAACTGGAAAACTTATTTTTCTTTGATCTTTAACTGAACTACCATCCATCTCTACCACAGTCAACCACGCATAACCTTCCAGTTTATAATTTTGGAGCTAGTAAACATGTAATGAATTGTATGTCACATCAGCCATGAGTAAACTTTTAACGTTGCTTCTACTGCCTCACCAATTCAAAGTCTGCATGTACTAAGCAGTGTGTCTTTGGAAAAATCACTGAAATGATCCCATTTTCCTCACTTAACTTCCTCAGAATTAAAATGGCAATGCATTTCTCAAATGTCTGCTGCTGAGGAGGAGATGGCATAAACAACATAGCACGAGGTCTTGCGACTGCTGCTGGTCGTTACCACCTCCGTGTTCGTGTCTGCCTCAGAGAGGCGCCTCGTAAAGGAAGCATCTAGGAAACACCTGACATCAACCCGGATGGAAGGTTTCACCATATCACAAGGGCACACAGGGTGAAACATTGATCAGCCTTGCACTTGTAAGGGAAAAATGAGAGTCATCAAGGTAGCCATCAGCAGTGCCCCTGAGAGCACTGCCCAGGATTTCTCTCATCTGGTAGTAATAGCAACATAACTCTACCACGGCCTGGATGAATCAGGCTAACAAACCCTGGGCCTCCTCACTTGGGTGAAATTTTTGCTAGAGAATTAAAAGGCGCTACCCTCCTCAACATTTGCCACAGTGTGGGAAAATCTAACAAGAACAAAAGGAAGGCTTTGCACTCACGCATTGTGTCCAAAAAGACCCTGCTAAGATATTAATGTTATCTGTGAAAATACATTAGAGTGAAATAGCCGTGTTGCTGCTAATCTGAAAGACTGAGAAACATCACATTTAAGTTTTCTACTTCTAATTCTGGTTGTGTGGCCTTGGACTAGTTAGTTGCTTTTTGAGGCTGTTCCTTCATCTATAAAACACGGATGAAAAATATCTACCTCACAAGGTGGGGTAGTTTAATGAGTGCTTTCACAGTGTGGACCATGCTAAGCATTAGATGAGTGATGGTAATTACACACGAAAGGAAAGAGTGAGCCTGAAGCCTCCGCCTGGCTGAGGAAGATAGGCCTGAACAGGAAGCCTTACAGGAGATATGGCATCCACTTAAAACATCGTAAGTGTTCGGGGTATTTACCGAGAAGTAGTGAGAAAGTGGGGTATACTGAGAAAGGAGTGGGACATGGGACTAATCCCTCCTCCTTCCTGGTGGAGTTTCGGACCAGGAAAGAAAGAATGTTCTCAATTCAGAGACGAGGCAGTTCAGACATGGGAAGATCTAGCCAGGTAGGGCTGCTGGTGAGGCCCCTAGTCAAAGAGCCCTGGCCTGTCTTGAGTCTTGGCCGCCAGTGAAAAGCAAATTGTTTCCCATTATATACCTCATATTTCCCAGGCAGGACCTACCTACTGAACACTGCACATAAATTCCAAATGAAAGCAGGGCATCTGTTCCCCGGTAATGTAACTTTCCCAAACACTGCACACACAGATTTATAGTAACGTTGGGCAGTCATGCAAAAGGTTGCATTGTGTTTGCTGGTATTGCTTCTAATTTCAGGAGGATTTCGGTTGAGGACCTTTGAAGTGGGAACTTGAATCATGCATCTGTAAATTCCTCATTTTCCACAGTTATTAAAACACCCGTCAGCGCCAGGGTATCCCATTGTGCATTCACTTCTTTGGCATGCCAGCGTGGGGGTGGATGCCAACCACAAAACAGCCACAGAGTCACAGACAAATAGTAGGTGAGGCGGCAGGCGTCGGGGAGACGAGAGACTGCATGCCAAAGGGACCCAAGTTTGGGACCAGCCACTCTTGTCATCACTCAATCACTCCAAAGTCCTTTAATTCCTGTGTGTGTTGAAAATCCTTCCGAGCTATGTGAGAAAACATGGAAATGAGCTGACTTTATCAAGGGATCACTGTCAACATTTAGCAAGGTTTCAGTTTTAAATAATAATAAAAGTGCTCAGGCATACTAAAATTGGCAAACATTTTCTTATTGTTCCTCATCCACTATTTTTGGCCTGGCTCTACTTCATGCAATGGTCGGGGGTGGGGTGGGATGGCAGAGGACCCAGTAGGGTCTCCCAAGGTCATTGTCAGAAGGCAGGCATATTTATAGTTTAGGGGATAAACCCTGGTCACAGAAACATGAGTTACAACCAGAACAGCATGTTTGCTTTAATCAGTTCTTTTCTTTGGAGTATAACACCCTGTATATAAAATATTTGTTCCTGCACCCCTGAGATTACCACTACTAATTATCATTACAATGATTTCATAGTAATTTTCCCCACTCAGAGAGTTCAAAACTCTTTACATACATTATCTCCTTTTTATTCAAAAATATCCTTATAAAATTGCTGGAGGAAAGCTATTATTATCCCACTGAAACACGCAAATAAACTGAGGCAAAAAGCTAGATATTTAAACAAGGCCTAGCCAGAAACTAATAAAACTAATTTTTAGGTGTAGCCTGTAGAATCCGTTTTATTACGACTGTTGAGCTCCCTGCCTGCTCCCTCGTCCCCAGTCATCTGTTTGCAGTATGTTACCAACTAATGGCCCCGGCCTGAGCTCCTCAGGTCACTCCGTGGAGGCAGCATTCATTCTAGAAGGGTCAGCAGACATGTTACTTGCCACCAAAGTGTACCTATTACCAGGTAGATGGAGCAGCCTTTAAAAATCACAACACACCTGAATTGTCAGATACAGGGTTACTCAATGTAAACTCCATTTTCATCGTGGATAAATCTTTGGTGTGGAGGGGGCTGTCCAGTGCATTTTACAATGTTTAGAAGAATCCCCTAGCTTCTACCCACTGGAAGCCAGGAGCACCTTCCCCGGCTGGGACAACCCAAAGTGTCTCCATACATTGCCAAATGTTCCCTGGGGTGGGAGGAGGAGGTAGACAAAACCATCTGCCTTTGAGAACTGCGGGCCTACCCAGTCAAAAGCAAGTAACAACTGAACACTGCTCTCCGCCTGGCACTGTCATTGCTTTGATGCCAGAGGCTAATAAATAATGTCATTCTTGCCTTCATGAGACGGGAGGTAAATACAGCATTATCATTCCCAGAAAAATCACTGGGGGCTGGGAATGAAGGATTAAATAATGCAAAGGAAATTCTGAAATTGGAGAATCACAATGAATCAGAGTGGAGCACGCTTCATGTAGGGAGTGGGCTTTGAATTAGACTTTGAAAAATCTGTAGCCCTTGAAATATTACATGGGGAAAGACTTCAGGGCGCTGCTGAAGAGCAAACAAACAAGGTTCTGAATACCAAGAGGAGCACAAGAGGAATAGGTTGGCCAACTGGCAGGTGCTGAGGAGCGGTCTGATTGTGATGGATCAATGTCGACCAGAAGGAGGGTGCCAACACCTGGCCAAACCTCTGCTCTGTTTCCTAGTTATTCTTGCTTAGAAGACATGGTGCACAGGCTTTTTAACTGGCTGGTGAAATGAAGCTAGAGGTAATAATAGTGAGTACAGTGGTTGGCAAGATCAATCTTCAAAAAGGTCTCAAGCAACTAGAGCAGTGGATTGAATTTAATACAATGTTATTTAACTGCAATGAAGATCTGTGTTTGCATGTAACAAAAAACTAACTGTGGAAAGAGAATATGGAGGTAATGGCAAAAGCAAATGCAAAAAAAAAAGAAGATTTATGGATTTTCTTAGTAGTACATTTAATAGAAATCAACTATAAAATACTGTTGCCTTCTCCCTGACACCCTAAACAATGTAATGAAATCCTAGGTTTCCTTAACAGAAGTATAATATCTAGAATGAGGGAGGTGACAGTTTATTTCTGAACATGCATTTAGAAACCCACAGGTGGATTACTGTGTTCAGTTCTTTAAAGTTTGTAGACAAACTAGAATATATTCAAAGAATAGCAAGACCAATGAGGAAGAAGTTTGAAATCAGACTACATTTGAATTTTTAATCAGGAGACAAGAAAAGATCTGCAAATATGAAAGCTATTTTTCCATATTTTAAACCCTTTAGCAGCAGGGATAGAATTAGGACCATAAGCAGATGTTGCAAGGAATTAAGTTCTGGATCAAAAAAAAAAAAGAACTTTCCTATGCTCAAGTTACCCAAACATATTCTTCTCAAGAGGAAGTGGGTAACTATTTGAGAATGTTCTCTTTTTTTATTTTATTTTAATTGCTGTTCAAGTACAGTTTTCTGTCTTCTACTTCCATCCGAGCCCACCTACCCATCCCTACCTACCTCCCTCCCATTTCCACCCCTCCTAGTTCTTGTCCATGTGTCCTTTATACTTGTTCCTGTAAACCCTTCCCCTTTCCCCCTGAAATTCTTTCCCCTCTCCCCTCTGGTCCCTGTCAGCTTGTTCTCTATTTCAGTGTCTTTGGTTATATTTTGCTTGTTTCTTTGTGTCATTGAGAGCATTCTTCAACATAAGCAAGATGGCCACTGAACAAGAAACTTGACACCTCTATAAACCTCCATTTCTTCTATCTATAATTAGAGGTAAGAACAAATAGGTTTACGAGGTAGGGTATGTCGAGAAGTTGGCACCTAGGAAGTGCAATAAGTTGCATCCATTCTTTTTCCTTTTGTTTTCTACAACCAGCTCCCCACCCCGCTACCACAGAGCTGCAGGTAGAACAACTAACTAGTGCGTGGGGTTTCCTATATCTCTATCTTCCAATATTCTCACTATCTTTAATTATTGGAAGGAGAGTCAGGATAAATATAGCTATAGAAATTATAAGCCCAGAACTCCAGTTTCTTAATTACAGAAGTTGTTAAAGAGGTAATGTGGCATTTCCAGCTTTTATGCTCTTGTAACCAAGCAGTATAACCAACTCGCACTCCCTGACTTACTTTTTTTTGTTAAAGGCTTTTGTAACCACTTGTCTTCATATGTGGTGCAAGTAAGCCATGCTACCCTTAGACTAAGAATAGACACTCCCTCCGCATCCACTCTCCAAGGTTACCCGGGTACAACATAAAGCGCGCGGTGCCGTTGTGTGAGCATGCGCACTGCAAGCCCACACCGGAGCGGGGAAAGGCGCACACACACACACCCTAGTTTTGTGTGGCTTTACAGCAGGTGTCAGCTATATTAACATCACAGCAGATGTCCTGAATGTTTCTCCATGTCAGGATCGAGGTGACCAAAGTTTTACTCAGAATCTCAGAATATCCATGGCAAAATGAATGCGATTTGACTTTGGTGTGTGGTCCACAAGAAATTACTCTGCTAGTTAACAGCAAATTCTTCCTGTCTTTGAAGGATCTCCAGATTGTCATGCGAAACTAGCTGACCATGCTAGACTTTCTTCTTGACCGGCGTGGGAGCAGCCTTCTGTTTCTTTACCTGAAATCTGTTAAGGGCCGACATCCCACTCTTGCCTGCCACCAGTCTCCTTAACAAATCTGTTCACGTCTCGGGCTGTGACTAGGGTTAGGCGAGTGAGGCAGCCAGGGCCACAGTTTCTGCACTCCTCTGACGCTGGCAAGACGCTGGGACTGAGTGCCTCAGGCTCCGCAGCTGGAGTGCCCTACTTCTCTCCTACTCAAAGAATGAGCCAAAGTGCTGCCTTCTTCTGAACGCTTTCCAGGGCCCATCTACTTGGGCCTCCACAGAAATCTACCTGAAGGTCCCTTAAGGCGTGTAACTCTCTTTACCTTGTTTTACAATTACTTACAGATTTATCTGTGACAGAGGCTGCTAATTTTCTACCTCAGTATCTACCTTCCTCTTGGCTTGAGTAACAGAACCTTGATAAATAGCTGGATACATCTACCCAGGTAAGAAACTGTTATTTTCTGGTCTCTCTCAAAGCTAGGTAACTAAACCCTGATCATTCGGATATAATGTAGTATAGAGTGACCAGGAAAATCTCAATGAAAGAGATAGGCTTTACTCTTCTTCTCTCCCTTCCTATATTGCTGTGTATAGAAAAAGGGTGTGATGAATGGAACTCCAGCAGCCATTTTGAAGCACAAGGTCAATGCCCTCACTCCAGACAGGTGGAGAGGAAAGCGAGAAGGTCATGAACATGAATGACACTGCAGAGCCCTTATACCAGCTCTAGACTGCCTCCTTCGGAACCACTTTATAAAGGAGAGAAATACATTTACGTATCATTGAGCTACTGGCATCTAAACTTAATTCTAACTAATAGAGGTTTTGATGCCAAAAGAGAGCTACCGCATTAGCTAAAATGTTAGATTAGTTTAAAGGAGATGGTTGAGTGGCATTAGCAAGTACAAAACTATTGCAGACTGGTGAGTTGGCAGTCCTGCTAAAACAGTGGCTAACGGAACCTTGGAAGGTACGAAGGGCTGTGGTGTTAAGAGAAAATGGTAGGAA